>CAJHNH020001281.1:27500-137500 GCA_905116865.2 Candidula unifasciata | reverse complement strand
ATAGTATCAGTGGAATTTTTTTTCCCTTAAATTGATCTGGTCTCTCAGGTCCACGCCTACTAAAAAAAATATATATATATGTAATTTTTTTTTTCTGGGAAGTTGTGGAACATGTGGTGACGTTGATCACATTACCTACCCAGTCTCAATCATTCTATGTACATGAATATCATCATCATCGCCATCGTTGTCGTCGTCATCATCATCATCATGTGCCATGTCAAATGGTGTAGGCGCTCCTGCATCTCAACAGATCACGATCCCTGGCTGCCTGGTACAACTCTCTTGATGAAATCCCTCCATGCCATCGTTTCAGTCCATCCAGCATCATCTCTCTTAGTCTGCCTCTACCCCCTTTGTCTACTGATCTTTCCGTTGTCCTGATGTTATTCAGTGCCTTTCTTCTCATTATGTGGCTACAGAACAGTGTATGTCTCTTTCTTAAATGATTGTTCCCAGATATTTGAATGCATTGCCTTGGCTAAGTCTCTTTCCTTTAGTTAAGATATCAAAATGTGGAGTTATCTTCTCCTTCGATATAACCATTACTTCCGTTTTCCTAATATTTCACGAAAGTCCTTTCTCAGCACTTTCCATCCCCACAGTATCTAGTAGTAGTTGTAAATCAGTTGCATTTTCAGCTATCAAAACTGTATTGTCTGCATAAAGCAAATTGTTTATATTGTATGCTCAAACACTTATTCCTGCTTTTTCTTTAATGTCCGTCAAAATTGTTTCCCTATCTATATAAAGAGAAAAACACTAGGGATAAGACACACTATTGTCTTACTCCTTGCTTTATCTATTCAAAAGTACCTAATCTGTTTCACACTTTAATTGTCTCTACTTGGTTCCAGTAAATGTTTTAATTATTCTGAGATCTTTGCCATCTACATAGATGTCTTCCAACATTGTTATCATCTCCACGTGTTTAACTTTGTCAAATACTTTGGTATACTCTATAAAGCACAGATTTAAGTCCCTTTTTTATGTCGATTGATCTTTCTATCGATGTTCGTAATATGTATATTGCATTACTTGTCTCTTTACCTTCCATACTGCTCTTCACCCATTTCAATTCTTTTTTTTTTTTTTTTTTCTTTTTTTTTCTTCTCATTATAATTGTAAGTTGTAATTTGGTGACTTTATTTATTAGGTTGATTGTACAAAAGTCTTCACAATCAATTGCTCCTGGTCTTTTGGGTAGCGCAATAAATTCAAATTTCATCATATCACTTGGTATGTACTCAGTGCTACAAATGTCATTCATCAGCTTAGCTAATAATTCTATCCCAAATTACCCCAGTAATTCTAATTCTTCTACAGAAATTTCATCCGGCTCAGTGAATACATGAACATAGGCCTAGCATGTTTCTCAAGAGCTAGAGGTTTCTTTTTGCAGACGATCAGTGTCTATTACACCACCAAAAACATAATTTACAACACCGTACTCCTTATATCAAACCTACACAAAGTATGATATGAGAATAAACACCGTGACAACTGAGGTAATGAGAAAAAGCAGAAAACATAACGCCATGAACGTTCGTGTTAACGGTACTACAATCAAACAAGTAGGAGAATTCAAATATCTAGGAAGCATATATACAGAGGATGACAGACTCGAAAGAGAGATAGAAGCCAGAGTACAGAAGGCAAATGATGTCACCTTCCAGTGCACAGACACCCAAATATCTCCCACCTAGAAAATGATTTAAAGCATTTAAATCTCTACTTTATCCTGTCAATGCCAAACATGGACTAGAACAGAAAATAACTACAGGTGTATTGCGCTGTCTCCGCAAGGCCACAAACACTTAAAGAGACAGAGCTATGAACACCAGCATTAGAGAAAAAGTTTAAATAAGACCATGTCTGGATTTTATTGACAGACAAAAAATGAAACGGTTCGGCCACCTAGTGAGAATGCAGCTAAACCAAACTGCATAAGGAATTTTTTTTTTTTTTTTTATTTTTTTTTATTTTTACAGCAGAATTTCGGGTAGGAAGGCGAGGGGAAGACCAAAATGATATGGATAAAAGGTGTAGTAGCTTAAACCTGCAAAAAAGGTGAACAAATTCATCGTCGAAACCAACCGAGAAAAGCAAGACGATTACAGAAAACCACGACACTTGCCTACAGCCTGGTATTAGTGAGACGACAAAAGAAGAAGAAAAAGAGTTACAGTTTATCACTGGAACTGTACTTTTTTATCAATAGGAGGATCTCAACTTTTCTTTGAAATCAAAAGGCATTTGATAGAGAGACGAGAAACTAACAGTTTGCACACAATGCGCCAAATATGTAGAACTGATAGGCATAGAAAATTTAAGACCGAGAAGAACTAAATGTATGTACGAACGACAATTCAAGACTTTCCCCAGGAGTTCAAAGCAGGGGGATCGCAGGAAAAGTGCGCTCATACTTTAAAAACTTAACGACTACTGCACAACTAGATTTAAAAAAAAAAGGGTCAACATGAAGACAAACAAATGTATGGCGTGCGAAAATAAGATAAAAAGAACAATTCAGACCCGACCTCAAACTGTGGGGATCGTCTGAGCGGACAAATAGATAAGATTATCATTCACGCTTTATTTCTTTTTTTTTTTTTTTTCAGAGCACATATTGATTGCGTTGTTTTCTTAAAATCAAATGTTCTGCAAAAGATGAGGTAAATGTTCCAAGATGAATGTCGAAGTAATTATAGTAAGTTCCAAAACTCATGTCGTCGCTCTTTAACAAATATGTCGAAAATTTATGTACGGATGAACACACATTTGTGAATTTGCCCTTAGATTGCCCAAGTCTTTTTGATTCTAGAATTTACAATATTTGTTTTCCAATGCAGTGAATTTCTCTGATCTATGTTTGTCTAATAATTTATGTACCTCTAAAAAATAGAATATAAAGTGGCTGACACACGTATGGAGATTGATTGGAAATCAGTTTACATGTGCAACGATGTATGCTAATTATTTTGATAGCTTTTTCCGGACTCAAAGAAAAAGCCGTATCTCATTGGAAACTTATGCTGGAGATGACCAACCTGAGAGTGAACCGCCAGTAACAGGCGTCCAGTGTGATGATTTTGACAGTACCTCTTACTCGTTTACCTGAAGTTACTGTAAGCATGCTGTTTGTTTAGAACCGATGAATATTTTGAGTATTCCCCCCCCCCCCCCCCCCCCCCCCAGAAAAAAAGGCAATATAAAAACTAGATTTACATTTGTTTGTATTTAAACAATAGTTACAAGGACATGATTTTTAACAGACTGCATGACAAGAATGCTTTAAATACCCTAGACAGCCAAAAAGAGCAACCAAGAGGTTTTGAAAGAGGCGGGAGCCCGAAGACAATTTATCACAGACATCAGAAGGAGACAGTTATCATTTTTCGGCCATGTTATGAGAAGAGGGAAAATAGAACATGTTGTGACCACTGGAAAGATCTGAGGAAGGAGAAATAGAGGAAGACAACGAAAGAAGATTCTTGACAGTCTTGCTCAATGGCATGGAGGTGTGTCAGCGCACAAACTGATACATGCTGCAGGAGATCGCAAATTGTTGAGAGGCATGATCGCCTAGATTAGTCGGCATAGCACCTGCTGCTGCTAACGATGATGATGATGATGAAGATGATGATGACAAATCTCAACAACTTACACCGAACGGGTACTGAGTTACACATTTTTAAAGTTCGGCAGGACTTTTGAAACTGACTATATGTATAATATTTCAGCCATCATACTTGGCAAGGTTTTTTCCCCCCATGTCAGATCATGCTGACACACATTTAAAAACGAAAATTCACAAATTACCATATGTCTGACCTTCTCAATTTTCTTTCTGGGTCACGTAATGTCAGGTTATATTTCCCCCCCCCCCTCTCTCTCTCTCTCTCTAATATCTCAATTTTCTTCACCTATTTACGATGTTTTCAACAAAACAATTAACACGCTATAGTTGCTTACGTAAAAAAAAAAACCAAGTTGCTTTAGCTCTCAGGTTGATTCGGATTGGAGTGGGTACCCGGTGCCAAGAAAGCGTTCATGACGGTACTAATTACATTAATTGACTGCGGATTTTTTTTTTTTTTTTTTTCTAAATATACATTGCACAATGCACCAATACAATAAGGTGCGGGATTCTTGTTCATTTACTTGCTTACTATATACCTGAATATTTCGAACCTGTAATTTCTTTATTTGTAAAAATGAAAAATTAATATATATCTTTATTTATGTAATCGTGGGTTCCTTTTTTGTGGGGAGCTGGCCATTTGTCAAATATGACCTAGACTCCCAGGTTGACCCAGCCTAGAGTGGGTACCAGAGACAGTGCCGGGAAGTAAAGACGGCCGGCGTGATACTGACTACATCACCCATCTTGTGTCGATTGGTCTATAAATATATAGGTCTAGCCATATATGCCCTATACGCCTAAAGGCGAGGAAAATGGACCTTTACTGTTTACTTTTATTTATGTAAATTTGCACAATACTTTAAATTTTTTTTTTTTAAATTAGTTTCCTTTCAGTGCATTAGCTCAGAGCAGACGCTCAAAGACCTGTAAATATTGTCCATATATAATGTTTGATTGTGTATAGAGGGTGTGTGTGGTATGTGTGTGTGTATTGGGGAAACAATTGTGTGTGGGGGAGTGGGAAACGTCACAATAAACATCACAATAAATATCACAATAAACATCACCATAAACGTCACAATAAACATCACAATAAACATCACAATAAACATCACAATAAACATCACAATAAACAGAGAAAATTGAATAACGTTTAGTGACTTAAAAAGACAGAGATAACAAGAGCAAAGAAGTTAAAAGGGAAAGAGAGAGCACAATACATAGATAAGTAGACAGGAAAGAGCTGGACAAAGAGACAGGGAAAGAAAGAAAGAAAAAAAGAAAGAAAGAAAGAAAGAAAGAAAGAAAGAAAGAAAGAAAGAAAGAAAGAAAGAAAGAAAGAAAGAAAGAAAGAAAGAAAGAAAGAATGAAAGAATGAAAGAAAGAAAGAAAGACAGACAGACAGACAGACAGACAGACAGACAGACAGACAGACAGACAGACAGACAGACAGACAGACAGACAGACAGACAGACAGACAGACAGACAGACAGACAGAAACAAAGAAACAAAGAAACAAAGAAAGAAAGAAACAAAGAAACAAAGAAACAAAGAAACAAAGAAACAAATAAACAAAGAAACAAAGAAACAAAGAAACAAAGAAACAAAGAAACAAAGAAACAAAGAAACAAAGAAACAAAGAAACAAAGAAACAAAGAAACAAAGAAACAAAGAAACAAAGAAACAAAGAAACAAAGAAACAAAGAAACAAAGACAGACAGATACAAAGACAGACAGGAACAAAGACAGACAGACAGACAGTCAGACAGACTGACGGACGGACGGACACGCAGACAGACAGACAGACAACCAGACAGAGTTAACGCGATTTTCTGCACAGACACACAGACATACAGACAGACAGAGACATAAGGGAATTGAGAAGATATTTCTATACATGCGTTTAAAGTTTGCAATGTTAAAAAAAAATATCTAACTGAAGAAATGACAGTTACGAATTACTAACGAGCTGTTGAAAATTACACTGGACAGCAAGCTAGAAAAGCCGAAGGTTGAGAGAATGAACACCATCTCCATCGATGGCATCTGTGAAGTGATAAGCAAACCGACGATTATGAATGCTGTCGTGCTTAATGTCTTCACACTTGTCTTGTATCAACAAAGTCTGGAGTCTGGAAGCCATGATAGTGATTGTGTCGTGTGAGTTAATGGAGGGAGTAGGATGAGGTTCTTGAAACCCAACAATCGACAAATTACTGTCAGTATGTGTGGGAATTGATTAATTTTCATTTCGCAATATTAGTTCATAACAATGCAGTAACATCTGTGGCTTACGCCTTGCGGTCGCCTGGTTCGATCCCAGCTGAGGGTCGATTTATCTTGCGTTGGTTTCGGCTAGGCCATTCGCTAGATCTCACCCTATGTGAGGATTCATGGCAAGGCACTCTCGAGGCCGATCCACAGGCCTTGCTGTGACCGTTGGACGGCTTTTTTGCACCAGAAACTAGTTGTGTCCATTATCTGCTGTATTACTATGTCTCTGCGTTCTTTGGCCGAAGCTTCAAGCCGTTGCCAGTGACTTATGTATACCCCAGACTTTAATTATATTAAAAAATTTCGAATTGTAGAATATTTTGTCCGCAACGTTCAACAGCGAAATAGGAATTAATTGGGATAGACTGACGGAGTCTTGCTCCTTCTTTGCCCTAGGTCGCGTCTCTCGGTTTGTGTGTAACCCATGACTTCTGACAATTGTAGTGCGTTCTGTGCAGATTCTATTGCATCTTGGACCTTCCATTTTTTTACCTGTCTTTAGAGAGGGTTGGACAGCTGCCACTGGGGGGTCTGCAGACTCGAGCAGCATCATCTCGAGTTTGACATTGCCGACTTTATAAACTCTTTGGTTATTATTATACAAGTATATAGGTAAACATAATTCAAAAGCAGTTACTGTCACTGAGTTATCAGTTAGCAGATCTTCATATATAATAGGTCGCGAAACACAGTTTAAGGTTGCAGAGCATTTTCTTTACATAAATCCCTCACCCCCCCCCCCCCATCCCATTCCACAACAGTTCTACAACTAGTTTAATACACACATCTAAGAGGCTTCATTAACCCCGATCCCTTATAATTGAAAGAGTTCATCTAGATGAGAATTAACCCTGGATCAGTAATTTGGCATGCAAACGCACAAACTTTTTAGTCGAGGTTTCAGCTCTACTGCAATCGGGTCACCCAATACTTGCTCCATTCCTTTGCCATTGAAAATCAACGAAATCTTCCTCACTGTTCCATTTGAAAAAACCTGACGAACAATCAAGAAATATACGCACGCAATAACTACATAAGGCAGGTGGTAGAGGTGAGAAAGCCAACAGTCGACACCATAAATGCGGTTTGTTGTTGATGGAAGTAGTCGGGCAAGTTAAGATGGCTGTACACAGTTAGAATTATTACATTAGTTATTTCACTAGCCCACACGTAAACCGACTACCGGCTATATTAAATACCACAACTCAAAAACTGCACAAATGAAAGGCATTTCAAATAAAAAAAAAGTACAGCCCACAGGGCTATACCAAATACTAAACTCAGTAGCTAATCCAACAAAACGGTAGACTCCCGTCCATATGTGGATCATGTATTAGCGCAGTGCTGTCAGAAGCAAACAAAACCTCGAAGCCTAGCATTCTGCCATACCTTGTCCTCCATTTTAGACAGGAAGTCAAAATGTATGTTATTAATTGTCAATGTTACTGGATTATTCTTCTATGCAAAATGCACACTGCATAGAGTGGCTTAGACATTGTGTGACGAACAAGAAAGCCAATTATTGCTGACAGAATGAAATTTTCATTTACCACTCCTGATGTGGACCAAGGTTTGTAGTCCACATGTGTTGTGAAGCCACTGGTGATATTTACATGCTTTACATTAATCTAAATTTGGCTGTTAGATTGCGCTGACTTTTCTTATGTCTAGAATACTATTGATGGAATTTATCTGTGCGATTCTTGGTCTCCTTATTTTTTTTCTTTGATCTACTAATTAACACGTCAGAGAGTGGCATTTGATTTGACATTTAATAGTTAATGGGAGGTGAAGAAAATAACCCTTTTCGCGCCAGTGTCGTTTCAGGAGTGAGATGTTCATTAATTATATACCTAATGGTAATTGATAGGGGCTTTCGTCACCATCACGCCGGTCGTCTTGACTTCCCAGGACATTGACTGGTAACCATATCAGGCGTAGTGTACCAAATAGCCATTGTCATTTTATGCAACTTTGCCATAGTGTGAATTCGAACCCAAGATCTTTTGGTCAGCAAGTGAGACCATAATCACGGCACTTATTTATCTGTTAGGTCAGTTGTTTTGTGTCTTGACTGAATTTAAACAATCATTGGTAGAAAAGAGCATAAGAAATGGTATTTATTGTATTTTTGTTTTTTAATTTTTAATGCCGTTTTACTCGTAAAATCAACCGCTTTTTTCAATTTTTCTTTTGAAAAAGCTTTCAATTATAAACGTTTAGTGATTAGTGAGGACAATCACCATAGCACTCCGGATAGATCTTAGGTGTTCCGATTTCCTTCTCACTAGCTCTACAAGCGTAAAACTGATCACGCCCCTTCTGTGTGGCTTAATCAGACGGCTTGTGCCTTTAGTTAAATATTCATATCTGCCTAGCACTCTTAGACTCACTCGCCTGGACAGTGAATCGAGTCTTACCTGTTGCCTAGATCTTCTTGGCACTATACATCTGTAAAGGTAAAATAAAGGTATCATTTTTATGCATTAAGGCGCATTTAGCCAATTTTCTCTCTTTTATTTCAAGACCAATAAAAAAGCGAAAAAATATATTCCGAGCAGTAGATTCCATAGCAATTTGTCATTTCGGAGTAATAGTTCTGTCTGCAATTAATTTCATCGCGCTGCAAAAATAGATAGGCAATTCACAATTACCCTTATTATGTTCTAGAGTCGATAGATTTTTCGAAGATATTGTGCAGTTGTTCACAATAATCACATAGCCTATTTAGCTTCAAAATGTTTACGATAGAAATAGTTAGGAAAAAAAAAATGGCTTTGGCTTTTATAGTTCGTATAGTCGTTTTGAATGTACGTACAACGTGTTGCTTACTAAGGGGTAAGAATACTTCATAAAGGAAGGACAAATACTTTACTATTTCTAAATACAACTTTAAAGACCGTTGTGAACTA
Organism: Candidula unifasciata; assembly: GCA_905116865.2. Taxonomy (NCBI): domain Eukaryota; kingdom Metazoa; phylum Mollusca; class Gastropoda; order Stylommatophora; family Geomitridae; genus Candidula; species Candidula unifasciata. The sequence goes on along the minus strand of CAJHNH020001281.1, from coordinate 128,668 downwards.
GACTCGAGCCACTTGACATTTATCATTTTAATTGCTCGATAAACTAACTTATTAAGTACTCAACCCGCTCCCCTGTTCCCACTTGTTCATTGTAGGGCCTTACTTTAGAGGCGGCGGGGGGGGGGGGGGGGGGGTTCATAGGTACACTGCATGTCGTAACATGCTCTACTAGGGATGTTTTCTTTGAAGTCAGAGTGCATTGCATGAGAGGCGTTAAATCAACAATCTACATGCAAGTAAGCTAGATCTGTAAAACGAATGTACACGCAAAAACTTAAGCACGAGTAACAAAACCTTTTTGTCGGAGCTTACAGCCGGTGAATAAAAGAAGTACTCAGCCAGTGTCAGAAATCTAAAATCGTGCTATCAACGAAGACGCCCACAGTAAATTTACACCAACAACTGGCGAAAATACACATTTCGGCAACTTTCGATTTCTTACTGTCTTGGCTTCCAAACGCTAGTACATTATCTTCAGAGACACGGTCGAACGGACCGCCCGACAGGCAGAGAGATACACACACACACACACGCACACACACGCACACACACACACGCACGCACACACACACACACACACACACACACCCGCCCGCCCGCACGCACACCCGCCCGCACGCACGCACGCACGCACACACACACACACACCCACCCACACACACACATACACCCACACACACCAACACACCCACACACACACCCACACACACACCCACACCCACACACACCCACACACACCGACACACACACATACACACATACACACATACATACATACATACATACAAACATACAAACATACATACATACATACATACATACATACATACATACATACATACATACATACATACATACATACATACATACATACATACATACATACATACATACATACATACATACATACATACATACACACACACACACATACACACATACACACATACATACACACATACATACATACATACATACATACATACATACATACATACATACATACATACTACATACATACATACATACATACATACATACATACATACATACATACATACATACATACATACATACATACATACATACATACATACATACATACATACATACATACATACATACATACATACATACATACATACATACATACATACATACATACATACATACATACATACATACATACATACATACATACATACATACATACATACATACATACATACATACATACATACATACATACATACATACATACATACATACATACATACATACATACATACATACATACATACATACATACATACATACATAAACACAAACACACATAAACTCATTTATAAACTAGTTTGTATAGACAATGGACATAATTTATAAACTACTTTTTATAGACATCGGACATCATTTATAAACTAGTCTTTATAGGTAATGGATATCATTTATAAACCAGTCTTTATAGACTGTGAACATCATTTATAAACTAGTCTTGATAGACAACGGACATCAATTATAAACTAGTCTTGCGCCTATACAATAAAAAAAAGTGTACGTGAAAAGAGATAGAAAGAGCGATGTTAGTCAGACATCCGTGGAATGAACAGTTGGATAGCTTTAAGAAGATCTTAAATCCTGCAGTATTTTATGTCTTTGGACTAACTATTAGTATTGTACAAACTGCTGAACAGATGACTTCAGCTGAATTTATGGGATATAAAAGCGCCTGTCCCACAAGAAAAACTGAAATAACAGATTAAACTTCCCAACTTTTTATTCAGAACAGCCACCCATAATATATAGTGTCCTTCTCAGTAACATATGTAACGACAATGGTATCGAAAAATGGAAATCAGTCCGCATTTTAAGGACTGTTATTTGTCCTACTTAGATTACAATGAATTATAACAAGAACGTGACGTGATTCCTCAATGGGGTTCTTATCCTATTTCCAAGGTTTGGTTTCCTATATATACCGTGTGGTTGAGTATGTTGTTGAGTTGAGTTGAGTCAAGAATGGACATCATAGCACTCAAGGCATTCCCATGCGTGCACCGTCCTCAACTTTAGCAGCCATCGCAGAGTTCCAATACTAATGGTACCGGTCACAATCTGGTTATATATCCGCCTTGCTTTTCCTCTGAGTGTGGTGAGCCGGCCAGAACCTCTGGTTTCACCCAGGTGCCAAGTATGTTGCTGAATTTGCAATTAATTTGCATTGAACTTGCTGCCAGGCTGACGAGGTTGAACTTTTAATACCACGTCTGATATTTTGGTGTGCTTTCTAAATGTTGCATCACTATTTCAAATGTTGAAGCTGGAGTGGTCTAGCGGATAGACGCCTGCATGCGGATCGGATTGACGTGGGTTCGGTTCCTGACGAGGGCCAGATAAAAAAAAATTACATTGGCTCTAGGTTGACCCAGCCTTTAGTGGGTACCTGGTACAGTCGTGAGAAGTAAAGGCGGCTGGCGAGATGCTGACCACATCACCCACCCAGTGCCGTTTTGTAAATAATATATAGGTCTAGCCATATACACTCAATACGCCTGATAGGCGTGGAAAAGGGTCCTTTACTTTATAAATTTCAAATGTTGGCATTAAGATGAACCGTATAAAGTGGTTGGGAGTACACCGAGAATATGTCTGATGTAGCTGTTAATGCAAATGCTGCACATCATTTGCCGCGATTGTTCAAGTGCGGTTTTGTTTTAGCATCAAAGGCTGGTATAGTAGTGTCCGTCCAGACATGTGGCGGGTGCTTCTCTTTTATGTCTTTTGTCGCAGTTCCTCATTTTAGTGTATTATTTGATGCTCAAGCTTTTATGTTTCAATTAGTTAATAAACCATGCGTGTGTGAGAGTGTGGGTGTGTGTGTGTATGTCTTGTATGTGTGTGGGGGCTGAGTATTAAAAACGTTTTAAATCAGTTTTGATTAAAAATTGAAGATCGGTTATCATTGTGGTGTGTTTTGCTACCTTTTCATACAGAATCTGGTACTATTCCCAAAAACATTTCGGCAGCCCTGCTTCTTGTCCTACTTAAGGGAAGGCAAGACAAGACTGGGAGCAACTAAGAAGCCAACCATTGTGATTGTCCTACGGGCTTTTTGTCAACATGACTTAAACAAAAGCGGCAGTTCTAATTATTGAAGAGTGTGTAGGGAGGGGGGTGGGGTTGGGGCTTCGTGGAGTTTGGTGCTTATTTTTTAATTGTAAAAGTATTTTACTAACAGGGCTTGAGAAAAGATGAGAGAGAGAGAGAGAGAGAGAGAGAGAGAGAGAGAGAGAGAGAGAGAGAGAGAGAGAGAGAGAGAGAGAGATAGAGAGAGACACGAAATAAAACATAACGACATAGGACCCATCTATTAGTAACTGATTCCCTCACACAGACAAAATACTGCCAAAGGCAATGGTATCAACCATTATCACTCTAATATTTGTCTTTTCCAAAATTTATTATCATGTTATATTTCTTGCAACAAAAATACATTAATTAAACTGCAGTAGATCTTCAATATTCGTCATTTATCTGTTCCTGAGGAGCGGACAAACACAGAAAAAGTTTAAAATCAAACAAGCTTTTTCGCCTAGGTATTAACTAAAAATGGTTTAATTTGTTTCCAGCCCCCGAATTGTGCCTATCTATTCCTAAACTATCTAGGAAATTCTTTCAAAGTCATTTTAATTACATACTAACCACTGTGCTTTTTTATTGCCTTATCACTGTGGCAGAGATTTAGTCGTCCTGATGACGTTAACATACTGTTAAAAGTAAAGTAAAGATCTCTTTTCACGCCTTTCGGCGCATCGGGCATATGGGCAGAGCGTCCCATATGTTTACAGACAATCAGCACTCTGTGGGTAATGTGGTCAGCATTATGCCGGCTGTCTTTACTTTCCCAGGACAGCCCATCCTGGTACCCATTTTAGGCTGGGTCGACCTGCGACGTCCCATACCACGATAAAAATCCACGCAGCCTGCATTGGGTTTCGATCGCGGTAAGCTGGCTTACGAGTCGGACTCGCAACGCCTTAGCCACGGAGCGGCCTGTAGGCCTACATAAATACATTTAAAAAAAAAAACTTACTTTCTGGATGGAAAAAAAAGGATTATTATTTTGAAAGGGACTTCCGGTAATGTCCATTCTGTCCAGGTGATTCCTTGCATTTCTACACGATTCACTGCACTATTTATTTTTAAAAAGCTGATCAGTGTTGTTTGTTTTGTAATTATTTCATATTTAATCCGAAAATATTAACAACACTGTCGTCAAATCTCTGTATTCCAGTTCTCAATGAAAACCTGCATTTTATTTTCCCAGTTGACAACTAACAACGTCCCAATAAGCGAGGCCATTTTTTGTTATTTTAAAGCCCCACCCTGGCTTTTGCCAGGGGCCATAATATAACTCAACCTATGTCCTGGGTGATTCTCATTCGAATGGTGGCACTTTGTGTCACCGTATGTTTATCGCTTAGTGTGAAGTCCTGGCTGAACTCAGTCAGTCAAATCCGCCCCATAATTTTTTCCCTCGTCTCATTACTCGGCGGCCACGTCAGAAGGGGGACGAATACGGCCTTTACGGGGGCATTTGAAACAATAATGTCAAGGAAAAAAACCTGACGAATTTTTAAAAGACTAATTAGCGTAAACGAACATTTGAGTTTCACTGTGAAATACGAAATATCTAAATAAATGCTTTTAAGCGTAATTTCTATACTTATTTAAACAGGATTGCTTAGTCTCAATAAACAATTATCAGCCCCTAACACTGTTTTATTTAAAGGGCGGTGTCAAGGAAACAGCTTTCAGATTCTACAGCCTAGGTTCTGTAATGGATCTCTTTCTTCTATAATTTCTGGACTGTTGTAGTCTCCAAAACAGTTGCTCTCATCCTTCCTTGTGCCACAGCCTTTTAATACAATTACTTCATGGTGTGGCGACCCCCAAATAATTATTTATCTTTAAAACTTCAATGAATATGTTTTCCAAATTTCTTAGGCGACCCTTGTTAAAAGGACGTGAGACTCAAAAAGGGTCGCAAAGAGCAGGATGAGAACCCCTATTCTTGACTATGTTTACAACAAAACTATTTTTTCCCCCTCTGAAGAATCAAAGAAATCAGACTAGTCTCCTTGCCCTCTGTTGGGAGTGTTTTCAAGTTCCTTAACTGTGCCAGATTTATCGTGCCAGCGACTATCTAGGTCACCAGCTCATTATCACCCTTTGTTTTTTGACCTGTACTAGTTAAACAAATTTGTTTTTTCCAGTTTACCTAATTTTTTAGAGAGGCGGGGAGAGAGACAAAAAAGAGGGTTAGGGAGAGCAGCAAAGAGCGAACGAAGGGAGAAAAGAGGAAAGCAGATAGCAGAAAAGAAAGCACGAGACAGTTGGAGACATAGGAGGTGAGGAGAGAGGGAGATACAGCGAGAGATTAAACAATGTGGAGCTTGAGGGTGAAGGCAGAGAGTGAGAGAGGAAAGAAGAGAAAACGCTAAAGAGAGGACAGTCTACTGGAAGGTTAGTTGCGTATCCTTTACAGGACGTTGCAGAACCAACCCCAGCAGCCTCTAGCTGTTGTGTCGTTTCTCTAGGCAAATTTACGTCCAGTAGTTTGCCTTTGCTTCTGGACGGTCGACCACCTGATACCACTGTTGAAACCAAAGCAAGGTGCATGGCCTGCAGCTAGGATCGAACCCGGCACCCCAGCATTACGAAGCGTTCGCATCGACTTAGCCACAGAGCCGACAGTCTACTGGAAAGAAGAGCAAACGAAAGAGAGAACAAGTAACATATATGTGTTTTTGTGCATGTGTGTGTGTGCGTGCGTGTGTGTGTTTGCGCGCGCGTATGTGTGTGTGTTTGGTTCAAGGGACGTGATAGCGGGTGCCAGCAACGCGATGTGGATCGCAAAGAGCAAGGTAAGGCACTCAGAACACTCTGGTCATCCACCTGACCTCATCTCCAGTCGTCTCGATTTGTCCTGCCACTGGATTCAGATGGATTCAGGTGAGAGAGTGAGGTCAACGAAACTGCGCCACTCTTAATCCCTTTACTCCATTTTATCACGATAGTCATTTTTTCGCACGAAAGAAAAACAACAGTGTGTGTGCTCGCGCGCGCGCATATACAAAGCAGACTGTAACAATAGAGAGAGGCACACCGAGAAGCGGAAGCATCAATTAGGTACATTACACAGCAGTAGAGTACCAATTTCCATCTGCGCATGTGAACGTGGCCAACTCTCTAGTGTGTGCAACAGCTGTTAATTCATAACACTTAGAGGTTCAAATTTCAAGATAAAATGTCCTGTTAAAAGATCAGATTAAGTGAGACATACAAAAAAAAAAAGAGCAAATAATGCTTTTTACTCACATAAATATATATTAGGAGATAAAGAAACCTATCGTCTTTGTAACAATCAGGAGGTTAGTATTACTTGAACAGAGTCGTCAGGAGATTTAACCTAACGAATCGCATACGTTACAGCTTATCCACTTGTTTTATACTTCTGACGACAAGTCAATGACAACGGTTGGCTTCATAAATACCAGTGTTAAGTATGGATTGAGGAGAGTTGAGTCAAGAATTGACATCACAGCACCAAGGGCATTTCCATGTGCCCTCCGTTCTAATCTTCAGCAGCCAGTGCAGAGTTCCAATACTGATGCTACAGTTAACAATCTGGTTATATGTCCGTCTTGCCGTTCCTCTGAGTACAGTGAACCGGCCAGACCCTTTGGTTACACCCAGGTGCCTCATTCTTTCCAGGTATGTTAAGTATAAAAAAAATTACACGCTTTTTAACAAGTGTATTTATACCATAAAACACAAAGGCCTAAAGTGTATTTATAGATAAAACAGCATCTGCAATCTGCAATTCAAAACCCGCAAACTGCAAATCCTGATAATTCATTTGAAATGAATTTATTCAGCCCAGTAAAAACTACAAAATAACCTAATGACCCCGTCTTCGCTGACGATATTTACTCCTATCCCACCTAATTAGATGCAAGATAAATTAAATAAATTTGATGTGAACGAACAAACTTTATTTTCAAATGGTCACAACTTGGGGTCTTACATTCAGCACATCCAAACATCTATCTTTCACACAGCAATGAGATTACAATAAATAGGTCTAAAATATCATCAGGAAAAGAGATGAATGAGAATAAACCAGGTAACTAGCAATCTGGTTTCTTATAATGGTATCCCACTTCAAGATGCAAAGTCGTACCCTTATTTAGACAGTAATGTTGGAGTAATGTTGAATACTGTAGCCACTGAATACCGTAAATAAAGTTAATTGCTTCTCCTTTACAGGACGTTGAAGAACCAGCCCCGACACTTTGTAGATTTTGCAGTTTTTTTAGGCGAATTTACGTTTAGTACTTGAATGGCAACTAAAACATTAAAAAAAAAATGAATTCTGTTTCTGGTGCCCTATACAACAAAAGCGTTATAAAAAAGATTTTCACATGATAATAGTTCTATAAAACACATAGCAGAAATTCACAGATGAGCAGTACAATCTCTTCTTTGCAACTGACTGACTGACTGACTCTCTACCCCACTAGGACATCACACAAGCGATAAACACCCGATGGCACAAAGTGCCACCATGTGGATGAGGATCACCGTGGAGAGGTCACAGAAACCGCGTTCAGACAATTGGCCATATTTATGGCCTGCCTATATTGCGGCCCCTGGCAAAAGCCAGGGTAGGGCTTCAATTACCAAAATTTTATCCTGGAAAGGACGTGAAGATTTGAAACTGACGCTGCTGAGGACTAATATTTGTAAAACTGATCACCTTCCTTATAATCCTCATTACTTAGAAAGCGATCAGTGATTTCACTTAATTAAAATGTGAGTCATTATCATCATCAAATTTCTTGGCGACTGGTATGTGTGTGTGTGTGTGTGTGTGTGTGTGTGTGTGTGTGTGATTATGCCTCTCCAAATCTGCAATATGCAAGTAACAGTCCTGTGTTAACACCCTTCCTTGCTAGGGTAAAGAAAAAAGGCTGTAAGAATCTTCTCATATTGTCTTTTTTGGTCTCTCTCTCTCGCTCTCTCTCTCTCTCTCTCTCTCTCTCTCTCTCTCTCTCTCTCTCTCTCTCTCTCTCTCTCTCTCTCTCTCTCTCTCTCTCTCTCTCTCTCTCTCTCTCCCTCTCTCTCTCTATTTCCATAAATGTATCTAGTGGTCACAATATATTTCAGTTTCTATCTTCTCATAATATGACCAAAAACATGGTGGCTCTCAATTTCTGATGTTTGTGATAAGTTTACATCCGTCTGCATCTATACCATAATGTATGAATTTCATTCAGCATCGTGACAGCACTAATAGGAAGACATAACAGTGATACGTTGCTAACGAAGATAATTCTTTCCAGAAAAATATGCCTTTGCTGAAATTGTCATTAGCCGAAACATCATTTTCCGTAGTTTTCGCACATAACTCTGATGCGTTATGTTAAAATATAAATAGGTAATCACCTACTTAGCAGTATTTTTTCCACGTCATGTGCATAATATTATAATGTAGTTGCTTCATAGTTGGTAAATGTTTGCGTGTGTGTTTTGTTGTTTGCTGACGAAGGCTTTTCGCCGAAACGTCCTTTGTTTGCTCACTGTAATTAATTTTGTAAAGCTTACATAAACTATTTATTGTTTTTTTCTAACCTTTTTCCTTTTTTCCATAACGTTTTCCAACTATGTTAAAACTATATAATAACGCGCATGCACTATAACATCTGTTAGCCACATACACGTTATTAAGGCTAGGCACACACATAAACACACGCGCGCAAACGCGTGCACATGCACACACACACATGCACACGTACAGAAGAGCAAATATCCATAACCTGGTCACTCGTGAGCCGATGCATTGCTGACTGTTTCCTGTTTCATTATGTTACTACCTAACACCACCAGTTTCGATAAGAGGTTGTTCGCTTTCAAATCCAGCTGCGACTCGCTGCAGCCCGCAGTCGGTGTTCGAAACCGGGCGGTTCCCGGGGTTCACCCAACCTCTAGGAAATGGGTACCAGAGTTGACACTCTGGGAAAATTGGAGGAACGTCGCATAGCTACAGAGTTACGTGCGAACGCGACACAGGCGGACAGTTTATTATCAGCTGTCCGACTGGTGGCAGAGCACTTGTGGTTTATAACCGCTGGTGCACATCTCCCAACTTTAACTTTTTTTTTTAAAAACCAGTGTCTACTGTTTGATCTTTGTCATGTCTCCCTTAATCTTTTTATAGATTATTATTGTCCTTGCAATGACAAGCTGTCTTTGTAAAATAGTCAATCAATCATCAATCAATCAGGCGCAGTCTCTATAATACATGTGGGCTGCAAAAGATCTTCAGTATGCTCTGTCTGTCGCCCAGACTGTACACTATATGAAACTGATGTTGATCCGTTTCTTGATTTGTAATCCTCCTTGTCTGCATGTTGCTCATTTTTCCTTTAACTGTTCGCCCCTGTTTGTGTGTGTTTCAAATAAAAATTAAAAAAAAAAATGATGTATGTTGTAAAATAAAAAGTAAAGATCAATTTTTACGCCTTTAGATGCTTCTGGCAAATTGGAAGCGTGACAATATTTTTACAGACCAATCGAAGCTGGGTGGGTATTGTGGTCAGCATTACGCCGGCCGTTTTTACTTCCCCTGGACATACATCCTGGTACTCATTTTTGGCTGAGCCGACCTGCGACGCCCCATACCGTGATAAAATTAAACGCAGCCATCAGTGGGTCTCGATAGCGGTACGAGTCAGACTCGCTACGCCTAAGTAATGGACGCTGCGTATTTTGTAATATTAGGTTCCTTTTCCACGGCTTAAGGCGTATAGGAAATATTTAGGGCACGACCTATATTTTTATAGACCATTTGGCACTTGGTGGGTGGTGTGGTCAGCATCATGCCGGCTTTACCTCCCAGGACTTTACCTGGTACCTATTCAAGGCTGGGTCGACCTGGGAGAGAAGGTCATTTAAAAAAATGTAGGTTGTTTGTCCACTTATACCGGAAGGTCTTGCGTGCTCTCCCAGTCTTAATCTTACTAGGTTGAAAAATCAAGACTTAACATGATAGGTGATCACTCCCATGGTCATTCAGGAAAGGCAATGTAACATCAAAAAGCCGACGACTGGGAGACAAATATCAATTCAATGGCTGTGTCTGCATCGCCAGATCTCATTGCCATTCTAGTCGGCCTCCCATCATTGATGCAGACCATATCGGAGTCAGCCATGGTCTCTGTAAGAGCAATTCCCTCTCAGATTTCTCCACTGCTGTACCATTCTCTGTTCCTCGCGTTGAAATTCCCACATATCTGGGAACTCCTCCAATTCTTTGAGCCAGTCCCATTGTTCCCTTCTGACAAAACAGTCTACTGTGACATATATATGTAGGAGTTTTCAACTTAAACCACCAATCTCCACCCGTATCCCTTGAACTTCTCTTCCACTGTGGTTCCACTGGCTGAAGTCAAGCAACACGTGCTTCACTCCTTCCTTTACTACAAGACCTTGTCCATGTCTCTCCTGTCCAACTGGGCTTATAAAAATAGTCTAAACAAATATTGATCTAGCATTACACCCTAAGGGAGGTTCGTGTCGCGGTTAGACGCTCGCCTGTGGATCGGAAGATCGTGGGTTCGGGTTCTAGTGGATGGTGCCGGACTGTTTTCAAAAATGAACTTGGCTCTCAGGTCGACCTAGCCTTTAATTAGTACCAGATAACTTGCTGGGAAGTAAAAGTGGCTGTTGTGATATTGACCACATCACCCACTAAGTGCTAATTGGTCTATAAATTATAGGTCTAGCCCTATATGCACAATACGCCGAAATGTATGGAAAATGGTCCTTCCCTTTATTTATTACACCATGCTGTACTAGTTTTGTGAAAGTTTGCATTTTTTTTTTTCAATAAAACATAAAATGACACTCGATACTTAAAAATCACAGTATCGCACTTGATAACAAACTAAAATATGTTCTTAAACTTGTTGTCTTCATTCCAAAGTGTGTTATTTAATGTTTCTGGATTGGCGTTTTTGACATCAATCACCAGCATGGATAAGCGTAAAATACCAGAAATGAGGGTTCAAATTGGATGATATCCACACACTTTTACCACATGTGATTTCACACACTGTCATTACATTTGATCTCCACACACTAATACCACACAAAGACCATCAATGACATCTGGAGATACAAGGTCGAGATAACTCGACGGCTGATATCTGTGATTCTCTTCTCAAGAAGATCGATGGGGTACAACATAAAACACAGTTTAATTTACTTTGATTACCTAATTTATATTCCAATCAATCAGCCCGGTCACGTGACCCGATAACATGAGGACATTTCCTCTCGTGTTTTGGCTGGGCTATCTTTTATCTTCTGCTCTGTTTGACCAAGAAAAATGTATTTACTTGGATCATTTAGGTCAGCGGTTTCCAGCTTTATTGACGCGCGGACCACTCTTTAGAATCACTTTCGTTTTGTTTAAAATAAATTTAGGCAGCCTATGGTGCTTTTTCAATAGCTTGGAATGAATTATGTCCGTATTTTATTGTTGTAGATTCAATCTGTATAATGTACATGATATACAACGCTACAGTCTTTGGGGGTGCGGAGTAGTCATGCCTGTTAGTAAATTTGTTAGTTTGAGGTGACAGGTTCGATTCCCAACATGGTACAGCTTTTGATTTTTATGTTCTCTGGCGTCTCTTCTTGTCTTTTTACTTATTTTATGGATGCCGATGTTCTTGTCCTTTATTAGATCTACCGTACCGTATGTCCTACAATCGTAATGTGTTTTACAAGTAATATTACCAAGAGGCGAAGGAAGAGGGGGGGGGGGGGGAGAGAGAGAGAGTTTAAAGTAAAGAAATCTCTAAAAAGTTGCACAATGTCCAAGCAATCAAACATTATTTTGAACATTTTCAATTTAAGCATAATAGTTAATTTATTCTTGGCTACCACCAAGCAACATGCTATTGGGCACAAATACAATTTAATCCTAACTGGATAAATTAAACCCAGTGTGTTAAACACCATTTAACATTGTTGATAAGTGAGCCAATAACATTCGTAAACGATCAAAACAAAACGCCTAATAAGACACCACTGGTGGCTTTGTTTTGCAATGTTCATATTTTAGGTTTAGTTGATGATAACTTCAGAGGTATATATGGCTTCGCATTTAAGCGGCTGGTCATGTTTTCTCGGTTTTATTTTTGAGGCTATCTAAGCAGGTATCCTTTTTCATAGAGATATACATCAACAACATAACCCTTGACACGATAGGGTCGTGAGTTTGCACATTTTCATTAAAACGTTATGACAACTAAAAAACAATGTTTTGGTAAAAGCTATTAAAAGTTTAAAAAAAAAAGATGAATAAATGATTTGAAAAAGAGATATTATTATATAGTGATAGCATGCGAAAAATGGTATTGGAACACATTTTATTAACAACAGGAAAAGTTAGTGGGATAGAAAAGAGAACAAAAAGTAGCAATGTTATTAAAAATCGTTTTAACAACAGGAAAAGTTAGTAGTTGTAATAGTAGATTTTACCACACTAGGACATTACACACACAATAAACACCCGATGACACAAAGTGACATCATGTGGATAAAGATCACCCGTGGAGAGGTCCCGGAAACCTTTAGACCATATTTATGGCTGGGTTATTTTGCGGCCCCTGGCTAGAGACAGGATGGGGCTTCAAAATAACGAATAATTACATCTCACAATGGGATGGCTTGATAGAAAAGTTAGCAGAAAGAAAAAGAAAACAGAGTAGCAGTGTCCCGTATATATACTGTGTCTTTCCCACAACACCACCTGATACCCATTCCCGGCTGGGTTGACCCGGGAGCCAGACTACCAGACTGTGTCTTTAGTTAATTCAACATCCAAACCGATTAAAAAACACATAAAAAGCAAGATGTATGGAGAGCCAAGGTCATCTACACAACATGGAAATTACAATACTCATAATATGAAACTTTGGCAATTCTGTATTCCAAAAGCTGTCGATTTTCATGTGTATTGGTTTGTTTTTTAATTGTCGAACGTTAAAACCAATGAATCCCCTGCTATTCGTATCCTTACGTCTCTCTCTCTCTCTCTCTCTCCCTCCCTCTCTCTCTCTCTCTCTCTCTCTCTCTCTCTCTCTTTCTCTCACTCTTTCTCCCCCCCCTACTCCTCCTTGAATGTACACACGAACGGGTTTAATTACAGGCCTCGAGAGATTCATCCCTTGCTGATGGGAAATATAAAGCAAGCACACTGTAAGAATTGTGTTTCACAAAATCGTATCAATCTAATGTTTCCCTAATGCCTTACAGGGGTGTGATTACCCGTTTTGAATAGCATAGCCATAAAAATGTATGCCCGATAAGCAGCGGCGTTGCAATCGTAGGTAGGTGCTGAATGGGTATGGGTGTATTATTACATGAGTTTGGTAAAGTAAAAAGGACCAGTTTCTAGACAGTAAAGTGTATTCATATACCGTGAAGTTAAGGACCATGGAAGTTGCAGTGGTGTAGCGGCTAGACCCCTATCCGGAGAATCGGAAGGTCGTGGGTTGGGGTTCTGACGGTACAGGACATTTGTCAACAATAACCTTGGCTCCCGGGTCAACCCAGCCGGGAATGGGTATCAGGTGGTGTTGTGGGAAGTAAAGGCGGCCGGTGTGAAGCTGACCACATTGCACACTAAGGGTCGATTGGTCTTTTTGGAGCGGGGGTGTTTTTTGGTGGCATCTCCGACTCGATAAGTATCCAACTCTAAAAAATATAATTTCCTTTTTAAAACAATGTTAAGTCAGTTGAGTGGAATATAGTTGATACAAAGGGACCCTTTAGTTTACTTGTATTTTGTTTGTTGTTGGATATAAGAGCGGTTCAGTTTTTTCATTGTAATTTGATCTAAAAAAGAATTGCTCACTGTTATTTTAGTTTTCTTGAATAGTATTATAAGTTGTGTAGAGGATATACACAATGAGAAATTTTGGAATACTGTAGTATATTGATGAACATGCCCGGCTCTCTAGCGTAGTCTGCTGAACTAGATTGCGCGGTGAACGGGTGACGAACGCCTTGTGGTCGGGGTTCACTCCCGGGGGTAGGCAGAAAAGCCACATTTCTCCCAGATTTATGGTATTTACAATGGAATCAAGGCCGAAAGGTTGCGATATCCAAAATACCGAGCCTAAGGGTTAACAACTCATGGCTTCTGGATACTAAAACAAAAACAAACAACAACAAAAACATCGATGAACATAGTGAATACTACTAAGGCAATGTAAATAAGTTCAGAGTATGCAGTGTGAACAGACGATGGTTTAGGCGACTAGTTTGAAGTTGATACGGGATTGAAACAGGGATGTATTTTTATCTCCTCTGTTTTTTCGCGTGACCACTGACTTGGTGATGAAAAATTGTTGTGCTGGAAACACCGGCACTGACTGGGTGGAGAACACACAGCTGGAAACACCGGCACTGACTGGGTGGAGAACACACAGTTGGAAACATGTTCAGACGATAGATAGTGTTCTGCTAAATAAAAGCAGCAATGGCTTGCACACACACACACACACACACAAAAATAGACGAATCAGCAAATATAGCATCACAGACTAGATTACAAATAAGTAATGATAAGACAAATATTTTGAAGATACCAAGAATAGATCAATGCAGATGTAACACTAGATACAAAAGTAATTGAAATAACATATCAGTTTACTTTTTTTTTTTTTTTTTTGGGGGTAGTAAGTTTGACAATAAAGGAAATACAGAGAAAGAAATGATGAAACACGATGCTTAAGCATTATCATCTTTTTAAAGCTTGAACAAAATATGGATCTCTAAACTGTATAGTTTTAAAACCAAGTTACGCATCTTTAATTCTAACGGTTTTTTTTTTTTTTTTTTTTTTTTTTTTTCAGTTTTAATATATGCAAGTGAAATTTGGAGAATCACAAAACACATGGTACGAACGTTAAATGCATTCGCAAACAAATGTCTGAGGAAATTAAAATAAAGTAAAACGGAATGAATTTACAAACAATCATTCAATCAGGTGCTGTCTTCACAATGAAGATTGGCTGCAGTGAAACTCCAGCAGGCTCTGCCTCTTGTCCTGGTTGTACGGTCTCTGAAGCTGCTGTCTGTCCATCTCTGAATATTGTCCTCCCACTTGAATCGTTGCCCACCACTTGCTCTCTTGCCTTCGACATTTCCCTCCAGTACAGTTTTGAAAAGCGTTTTATGTAGCCAAAGTATTTCAAGTGACTCTTTTTTAGGGCAATTATCTAGTCATTTGTAGTCCTTTCAGAACCTTTGTATTAGACTGCTTTTGTCACCATGAATTATCATCTATTTTTCTGTATACCTACATTTCCATAGACTCCGTCAGATATTCTAGTTGCTTGTTCTTTGTCCAAGTTTCTGCACCGTTTAGCACGATCAGGTACACATAATATTTGACGATTCTCAATGTTAGTGTGTTGTTTATCTCTCTAGTTGTCAGTAATTTGCGCATCTTACTCAAGACAGTTTTTGCCATTCCTATTCCCTTTTTGATTTCTGTTTCGTTCCTCCCATCATCTGTTACGACGTGTCATGGATAGGAGAAACTGTTTACTTTTTCGAATAGCTCTCCGTTTACCGTGATCTTCACGTTTGACCGCTCTTTTTGGATTCTTAGTTACCACAGTTTTTATTTTATTTTTTTAATGTTAATGTCTAAACCATACTCTGAACTCCACCTGTTGATTTGATCTACTAGTTCTTGGAACTCCCGCTTGCGTTCTTCTAGTAACACTGTGTATCCAAGTATCTTAGAGTATTTATTGTTCTTCCAATAATATTCAGTACAGGCAATTCCACAACTTGTTTTAAAATTGTTTCTGTACATTAGTTGAAAAGGCATTTGGCTAGCACACATCCTTGTCGTACTCCTCTTTTTATCTCTATCTGTGGTGAGGCGATGTTGTGTCTAACTGTTGCTATTTATTCCCAGTCTAAGTTATTAATAATTATGATGTCCTTTATATCTTTTCCATCTAACCCTATATTTTGAAGGCATGCAATTAGCTTTTCACGCTGTACAGTGACAAAGGCCGTTTTGCAATCTATTAAACATGCATGCACATTTCTGGACTTCTATATATTTTTCAGTCAGCATCTTTCGACACATTATAACTTCCCTAGTGCCACTATTTTTTAAAATCCAAATTCCAAACTGTTCCACAGACACTTCTTTTCCCATTTTATTTTGAATTCTTTCTTGAATATCTTGAAAAGTATTATAGTTGCAAGGCTTATCAAACTAACTGTTTTGTAATCTACCCACTCAACGGCTTTTGACTTTTTTGGGGCAGTGTGATGGAGACGTTGTTAAGTCCTATGGAATGTATCCAGTATTATAAATATCATTACAAATTTCAGTGATTCTATCAATGCCAAAACTGGATAATGCTTTTATCAGTTCCGTTATTAACTTGTCTGTTTGGTTCATCGTGAAGATTACACAGATCTGGTTTTATGCCTCTGTTATCCCAAAATTGGTTCTATGTGTATTCAGTCCACCTTGTAATTATATATTTGTTTAACTAAAATTTCTCCATCTTGTCCTCTGATGCAATCATTTCCTGTTAAATTTTCACTCATGTTTGTGAACTTTTTATGTTTCATGCACTACTTTTGTCTTATGTTTAGACTCCAGTTAATTTATTTATTTCCGTTTCTATTGAATCCATGTCTCTTTAACAGCTCTGCACATGTTGCCTACTTCTTTGCCTATAACTGAATACTCAGTAGTGTCTTTTTTCCTTGCATCATTTTATTGATAATTTTTTTAGTCATCCATACTTGATTTTTCTTTGTTTCATTCGGTGGCAAGTAAGCATTTACTTTTTGTATACTAGTGTTAAAACAATCCAACTTTTTAGTGATTTTCTCCTCTGGATTTTCCCGTTGATATTGTTCCATGCTTTCAACAATTAGCTTGTCATATGCATTTTTTCACTTCCACAAGATAGTGCTGACTTGTATCTGGCTGTTTCAATGCTGATATATCTATGCGAGATTCCCTTGATGCTTTTCGACCAGAATGTTCAAGTCTTTTGTGCATTTTTATAACAAAGACGATGTGATCCGAGTTTACGTCCGCACGAGGATATAATTTAAAATTCACAATACTCTTTTAAATTTATTTCTAATCATAATATAATCAGTTTGGCTTCTACATCTACCTCCAGGACTTTTCCAGGTATACAGTTACTACTGCTATATCAAAAGATTGATTTATTTTCATTAATTCCATGCTATCTCTATAAGCCCAAAATCCACTAATGTTCTTCCTCAAATTACGTCTTACTATGAGTCCTACTCTACGCTTATGATATTCACCTCTAAAATTAATTTAAAAAAAAAATAGTTAGTCTCTCTTTATGTAGCTAGCATCAGTCCATCTGGTTTCTGATACTCCCAAGATATCCAAATTCATATTTTTCACCTCAGAAATCAAGCAGTCGAATGTTCCTGCTTGGTACAGGGTATGTATGTACCACTTGCCAAAACGTAGACACATCCTTCTACATATTAAATAGTTGTCAGAATGCACCCTGTCAAAAGAATTTGGGGTGCACAAGGAGTGAAGAAAAAAGAAAATCAAGTATGGGCGATCACTAGTGTCGACAATTATAAGACAGAGATGATGGCGCTACATTGGGCACATTCTGAGAACAAACCAGCAGAGAATCACCAAACATACAATAAAATGAGAAATAGTGGGATTAGGAGGCGAGGACAGCCAAAAGAAACTCTAAGACGAACGTTGATGAGAGAGGCCAAATCTGCTAGACTGGATTCCATCTATGATATTGAACTGACTGCACAGAATAGAAGGATAGACTCTGAACCCTACGTTACATATAATGGTACATAAGGATATGAATGAATTAATCCTTTACAGGACGTTGCAGAACCACCCCCAATCATTGTTGACTGTTTTGGTTTTAACAGCAATATACATTCGGTAGCGTTCCATATAGCGCTCACTCAAATACATCGTTGTTGAGTTTGCTTGAATACACATCGCTCTGTGATATTTTATTAGCTCATCAACATCCCGTAACACGACGTGTCGTTAGATCAGCAGTTTCTGTTGACTGAATGATCATCGCTCTCTCCACCGTTGGCGATCAGTAGCGATGGACTTCAGCCAGTCAGGTTCTGTAACCAGGTGTTGGTCTGCCTCTTCTACTATTTCTCTCTTCTGAGCCCTGCAGTGTCGTTTTTGAGAGGCCGTTAGATCTTATTACATGTCCGTACCATTGCATTTTTCGCCTTTTCACTGTAATTTTAAAAGAAGTTCATAGTTGTAAATATGCTGTATAGTTTTATGGCGAACCCTTTCGTTTGAAATGTGGTCTCCTTATGATATGCCGAGAAATTTTCTGAAACATCGCATTTCTCAAGCTTATATTTTTCTTTAAAATTCAGCTGTTAATGGTCACTTTTCACAGACATGTGTAAGTATTATTTCAGTTACCTTAAACGTAACTAAAGGTAAAATAGAGTGTTATTTGTTTGTTCAAGTGCCTGTTGTATAATTTCTTCATCTTAAAAATGGAATTTGTTTTTAAAATTATCTTAGACAAAAATCGCACATTACATTTTTCACACTTATAGTTTTATATACACCTAATTATAGAATATAATAATATCTTGATTAGAATAGTCTAATATTCATTTTCATATACATAAGGGAATATTGATTGCAGGTTTCTAGAATTCACATAAGCTCAAACACAGCGAGAACCACAGCATGCAGTACATAACTTAGGGCTGATGGATGGAAATCACATGTTGGAGATTACGAATGAGGAATGAGAAGGATACAAAAATACACACTCGTTGAATTCACATATGGAATTATGGGCCGAGGATTGCATGCCTCTAGGCGATTAGGTGATGGCAAGATAAGGGTCAGATCGAGAGATGAAGAAGTTTGGTTTAGCGCTTCGAGACTCTCGATGAAGCGATCTGGAATCTAGATTTCGGATATTTCGTAAATGGGACATTTAGAACGTTCTCAAAAGAGAGCAATCAGTTCTGCACGGATGGATTGTACATAAATTTGATGGAAAAACTCGGGAGGCGGGAAAAGGGGGGGGGGGGGGAGAGAGAGAGATGCAGTAAAGATGCATGTTGCTTTGAGATTATAGGAGTGTTATCTGTTTCCAAAAACAGCTGGCATTAAAATAATGTTCTGTGAAGTGGGCACAGATGCAAAGTACGTCAAGAACTTTTTAAAGATTCTTTTTATAGACAGAAATAAAATTTAATAAAATTAGAGAGATCAAGAAACTTGAGCGGTATCATTATAGTTTTTGTTTTTCAGCATCCATTACAATCATCTAGGAATAATGTGACTTGTCCGTTTCCCCGTAAAGTGTTGATTAAAAGATTAATCGTTTAAAGAATTAATCAAATGGTAATGCGGATAATGACTGATGGCAAGTGGGCAAAGGTGGATAAGGCATTCCCTAATGTGCTCCTTTATCTTCGCCCTCATCCCATTTTTCTTTATCTTATTATTATTCTACTCGTCCTCGTACTGCTGCTGTTACGTTTGCGTCTGCTGTGAGGCAACGGCTGCTTCTTCTTTTTTTTCCTCTTCTTCATCTTCTTCATCTTTTTATCTTTTTCTTCTTCTTCTTCTTCTTCTTCTTCTTCTTCTTCTTCTTCTTCTTCTTCTTCTTCTTCTTCTTCTTCTTCTTCTTCTTCTTCTTCTTCTTCTTCTTCTTCTTCTTCTTCTTCTTCTTCTTCTACTTCTTCTTCTACTTCCTCTTCTTCCCCTTCTTCTTCCCCTTCTTCTTCCCCTTCTTCTTCCCCTTCTTCTTCTTTTTCTTCTTCTTTTTCTTCTTCTTCTTCTTCTTCTTCTTTTTTTTTTTTTTTCTTCTTCTTCTTCTTCTTCTCTTCTTCTTCTTCTTCTTCTTCTTCTTCTTCTTCTTCTTCTTCTTCTTCTTCTTCTTCTTCTTCTTCTTCTTCTTCTTCTTCTTCTTCTTCTTTTTCTTTCTGTTCTCCTCCTCCTTTTCTTCTTCTTCTTCATTTTTTTTAAATTTCCATCCTGCTCGTCATCCTCCTGCTGTTGCTCCATACGCTTCTTTTTCTGCCCTACTCTAATCTGCTCTCTTTACTCAGGTGCAATGTTATCTCTTTTAAATTAGAAAAGTACTCGTTAGCCTGATCAGCAATATCCACATTTGTGTTCTTAAACATGTTACCAAATTCAATTTGGCAATTACGCTTCCACGAGCTGAAGATGTGACGTTATTTGTAAAACGTCACACTACTTGAGAACACACGGCGAACATAGACACAATTTGTCACGATTCACACTCTTCCACGCAACATCTACCACTTGCTAACATTCCTATTTTTAGTTTTTCTCAAATGCATGTGGTAATTGTACTAGCGCAGACCTATCTTCTATTTTGTGGACAGATGGTTTTCTTTTCGACCTTGTGTGCTAGTTCTTAAAAGGATGGTTTTTCGGCCCATTTGGACTCCAACAGTCTCCTAGTTAAGGGTCATCTAGGATATGCTTTTCAGAGGGCATTGGGCGTATTCCCTCAACATTACTTCCCACATTTACATTTTTTTTAGAGTGTATGCAGCGTGTGTGTGTGCGTGGGAAAAAAAAAGGGGGGGGGGGGGGGGTGTAGTCTTTAAATCTGCTGATAAAATTAGGACTGCATGTCGCCACTGACCGTGCAGGTAAGAATTGTATTTTTGCCTGTGACTGAAAAGGCATCTAGCACCTACGCCACGGTGGGTCCCATGAGAAACAGGGAACAGCTTTTAAAGACAACGGGTTAAAGATCGGACGGAAAAGCTACAAAAGACGAATGACGAATCTCGCTTGTAGACGAGTGGTGACTTCTCGACACCGTAGGAGTCAAACAATGTATTTCTTCACTCATTCGTATTTGTTTTGATTAATGTTTAACAATCAAAACAAGATATACTGGACTATCATTAACATCAAGTGCCTTGCTGACTGGCGTGGATGATGTTGCCTGTCTACAATATGCGTTCTTTGCCAGCATGTATCTGTTCGTGTATTGACACCGTCCCATACCATGACCAAAGGTTGTCACGAATCGTCTAGCTTTGTCTTTCTGTGACTCTTTTCCCACATATCTTTCCATTGGCCACAACATATCATAGTTTCCTTTTTCTCATAACATGACAACGAAGGATCACTATCCCTTCGTGATGTGTGTGATAAGTTGTCTTCCTGATCTGCCTCATTTAAAACAGATGGGCTGCTTCATTCGGTAGTCTAGGGGGCTGAGTGCTCTTGATGTATGGTGTCCGCCTCGAGTGCTGGAGGTCACAGTTCAAGCCCCGGTGAAGGCTGGGATTTTTTCACGAGTAGTATTTCCCCCTGATCTCTGAGTAGTACGATCAGACTTCCGTATGTATTTTTGCGCAGGTAAAAAAATCTCTTGGCAGTTGGAAATCGAAAAGAGTAGCCTAACGGCTATTTCAGGATCCTCGACGGTGCAACAGAGCTTGTACACTGCGCTGAGATTCGTCAGACTCAGGCTTCCGTAAGATTGATTTAATTGGATTAGATTTGATTCAAGAACCGACATCACAGCAAAGGGGCATTCCCATAAGTGCTCCGTTCCTATCTTCAGCAGCCAGCGAAGAGTTCCGATACTAATGGTGCCAGTAGCTTTCTGATTAAACGTCTGTCTTGCCTGTCCTCTGAGCCTTGAGCTTCTGCCAGAACCTCTCGTCACCCCCAACTGCACCAATCTCACCAAACTGTGGTGATCCATCTGCTCCTCCGCATTGTACACGCTCTCCCACAAGGCACTAACCACGTCTGCCCTATCATGTAGCAGTATTCCACCAAGTTGTGCAGAGCCAGCCAGTCTGTCCGCCTGTTCATTTCCCAAAAAATCTAGACAATACTCCTCACTCGTGTCTTCCGCAGCGAAGCATGCCACTCTGCACGAAGCATACCTGTTCTGATCTTCCTCAGCATGCTTTCTGAATCAGTTACAATTACAATGTGCTTCCGTAAGTAATATAACACAGCACTTATAAGTTTTCCCCCGAGTGTCATGATGTTGATCAGTCGAACAACCACAAATAAACAAACATGAACATTCGGCATTCCAAAAATCTGTATTGATTCCCTTGTTAACAAACACATCTCTGAGGCCTCAATAAATTATTTTGCTTTATTTTAAATTCGGGTTCCAGGATTCACGCCATATAATAAAACTAAATCATTATAGCAGCCAGAATTCCTTTCATAACCTTCAATAGCATGGCTTTACTGCGTATAAATTTCCTTATTTAAAACAAAACAAAAATAAAAAATAAAATGCAGTTTAAGTGCGTCCTATTCGGTCCTTTACTTTTGTATCAGATTGGTTTGAGGTGCAAAAGGGAGTGAGGCAGGGGTGCATTCTTTCACCGTACCTATTCAATATATACTCAGAAAATATAATGAGAAATGTAAAAAATGACCAGACTTGTGACAGTTATGATCCGCTCAAAATTGCTGGCAACCCTATTCCGGAACTTCGATGACACAGTCTTCCTTTCGAACAGCGTAAAGGGAATAGAAAATTTAATATTGTCCGTCCAAAAGCACAGTGAAGATCAAAATCTGTTCTTGAATTTGAAGAAAACGAAAATAATGTCCACAGATAAAACTGGCTGTCACCCAAAAATAACAATAAATGATGATAAATTGAAAATGTTACAAACTTTGAATATGTAGGCACTCTAATAAATAGCAATGGAGACTGTTTGAGATAAATTAAAAGGAGGATGGCCATAGCAATACAAAGATTAAGCAGCTTTAAAAGTCTTTGGTTAGGCACCAGCAAGGAGATCAAAATAAGAATTCTGAGAGCTTGCATCTTCCCTGTAGCAACATACGGATGTGAATCGTGGACTATCTCCCAGTCCTTGAGGAAGAGAATGGGAGTTTTTGAGCTGAAATGCTATAGAAAAATTTTAACAATATCTAGGACAAAGAAGATGAGAAATACTGATATTTTGAAAGATCTGAACATCAAGGAAGATTGGCTATTAAACAGCATCCTGTCTCGGAAGCCGAAATATTTTAATTAAATCAAGCGCCACGAAGACTTTTATCATACATTTAGGCTTTATTCTTGTCTCTGATATTATCACTTCTGTCTTAATTTTTTTGTTTTCAAGCCGAGGCCGTTTTATCCCATTCTGTCACCGCTGTAGCTTTCAGTCTGCAGTTCTTTCTGATTTGTCGCGATCAAAAGGGTGACATCAGTTTAATGTAGGTTGCTCTTGCTATGAACAATATCCTCGTATAGAAGGAAAAAAAAACACATTAAAACAAACTAGGCAATCATTCAATAAACTGAATAGAACTAAACTGATTAGTTACATAGGAATAGTCGGTCACGTTTAAATATGTGTGTGTATGTATGTATACATACATACATACACACACATATATATAAACGTGACCGACTATTCCTGTGTAACTAATCAGTTACATACATACATACATTTTTCACAAAGTTGTGAGAAAGAACCGAACCGAACATTTAGTGACAATTACGAAACATAAAGAGCAAAGACCGTAAGGATTGAAAAAAAAATGACACAAAACAATAACACGAAGAACACATACCTGATCCTAAACTGTCACGATCCTAAAGATGACAAACATGAATTCATAAAACCCATTGGCACTGTGTATGATACGAGGACAGAATCATGTCACTGTAAGCAGCGTGTATTGTCTTATCCTCATTCTCATCACCGTCATCATTGTCCCATAACACCGGGTGTAGTCTTCTTCTGCCTTTCCAACCCCCAATGCAGCATGGGCTTACCGGGTGTAGTAGTAGACACAAACTGCTGTTGAATGCCTGAACAGTTCCTTCTCTACTTGGTCTTGGTGGTCTTGGTGTTGGTATATTTGAAGGCTGTCCATTTTAATTGGCCTAGCTTCCAAACCAGAAATAATGTCATTAATTGCCTAAACAATGGCACTTCTCGCTAAATATGAGCTATTGTGAAGATAATAAAATATCTTGTTTAATAATCCGACGTTTTAGAGGACTTGCCTGTGAAACTTGCACCTTAAGATTCTAAACTGAAAAGAAAATATAGGCACTGGAAATTGTATCATTCTTAAATATTAACATATAATGTAACGCATTACAAGTGAGGAAATTCGCCACACAATCAATCAACACACAGGCAGCTATGAATCTTTTTAACGACAGTGTATTGTCTATGCTTGTATTAGCAGGTTCTTTTATTTTTCTAAGTTGACAGTGATATCAATCTCCTTGGTGATTAACATCGTGATTAAGGCAATCATCAGAAGTGTTACTCGTTTTAACAGACACAGCACAGTGACCTTTGTCAACTGAAGGTGTTGTGAACTGTTTTCGTAGTTGAAAGATAACAGTACGACCTGAACAGTATGTTGTAGTGTGAACTGAATTAATGGGTACATGAATACTGTTAGTGGACAGCAGGATGTTTTGTGTCAGAGCACGATAAAGTAATCTTGATTCGCTGAACTGTGTAAGCAGTATTACTGACTGTACTAATGGAATAATGTAAGTGGACAGCAAGATGATTTGTGTCAGAGCACAATAAGGTAATCTCATTCACTGGACTGTATAAGCGGTAGTACAGACTTTACTAATGGAATACTGTTTGTGGACAGCAGGATTATTTGTGTCAGATCATGATAAAGTAATCGTATTCACTGGACTTTGTAAGAAGTAGTACGGACTCTACTAATGGAATACTGTTAGTGGACAGCAAGATGATTTGTGTCAGAGCACTACTTTAAAGTGACCTGATTCACTGGACTGTATATGCAGTATCCTGAACTCTATTATTGGGGTCATGAACACTGTTAGTGGACAGCAAGATGTTTTTTGTCAGAGCACGATAAAGTAAACTGATTCACTGGATCTTATTTAGAATTATAAGGCTGACAAAAGCTTGATGGTTTTTAATGGTACAAGTTGGCTGACTATTTCTGATGGTCCTTGATTATTACAATGATTACAATAGTGACTATTCGACCACTGTGTATAGAGATGCTCACTATACTTTATTTACGGTAGATAGAACTGCGGACTTAAAAAACTGAGGACATATGCTAAAGTCGTGTGGGTGTGGAAATAAAGGGAACATGTCCCCATTATAACCCCAAGAAGCTTATAAAATACTGACATCCTAAGAGATCTGAACATCAAAGAAGATTGGCAAATACACAGCATCTTGTCTCAAAAGCTGAAATGTTTTGGCCATATCCAGCGCATCAGAGGATTGGAAAACAAAATAATAGAAGCAGGCATGGTGCCAGGAAGGTGTGGCAGAGGCTGACCAGTAAGCATATGGGCATAGTATATAATTGACTCCTTGTGTATGAAAGTGCACGAAGCTGGAGCGCAGGCGAGAGACCTAGTTTCTTTCTGGCAAACTGTGATGACAGCTACGCTCCCTTTGGAGCAAAGGCCTGATAACAGATGTGAATAATGATGACACAATAGAGGGTAAGTACATAAATGTGGTGTTGTTAAATTTCACTGTAAAATACGACTTGCGGAGTAAATCGTTGCTGGTCTATTGAACGTGTGTGGATATTAACTCCGGAAGTCGTAGAAGATGATTAGAAGGTAATATGGTTTCAGGCCTCTATCTTCTAGCCACCGTCCAAAGTTACTACCCTGTAGTCTTGTGTGTGTGCCGGTCTAATACTCGAGTATTATGGCAATATATTTTATTAGTGAAAGCGTTAATTAGATATTTATGTTCCGGTAACAAAAATTTGAGGGCAATACTGTTTCTTCAGTGAGAGAGATAGAGTTAGAAAGAAAGAAAGAGAGATAGATAGATAGAGAGAGAGAGAGAGAGAGAGAGAGAGAGAGAGAGAGAGAGAGAGAGAGAGAGAGAGGGAGGAGAGAGAGACTCTGCAATATTAGACGCACGGGGTCAGAAAGGAAAACTCAAATTCAAAAACAAAAACCGTAAGAAAAAAAAAAAGGAAAAAAAAATGTCGTCATAAAGTAGCGAAATTTGTTCATAGATATTGAAAGTATATCCAGCACTTCATCTTTACTTGTAACAGTAACATGTTTACTCTGAAGACTTACTTGCAGATCGGTTGTATATACAGTATATATACTCTTTAACAGTAAACACAGCGTTGTGAGAAGACGGAGGCTGAAAAGGTTTTGATAACTGGTAAAATTAACAAGGAAGTCCCCGTGGCGGAGCGGCTAGACGCTCGCCGCGGATCAGAAGGTCGTGGGTTCGCTCCCAGGCGGAGCCAGACTTTTTCCAGAAATGACCTTGGCTCTCAGGTCGACCCAGCCTTGAGTGGGTACCGGGTGCAGTCTCGGGAAGTAGAGGCGGCCGGCGTGACGTTGACCACATCACCCATCTTGTGCTGATTGGTCTTGAAAAATTTAGGTCTAGCCCTATATGCCCTATACGCCTAAAGGCGGGAAAAAGGGTCCCTTACTTACCTTTACTTAAGATTAACAAGAAAAAACTCAAGTTGAAACAAAAGACATTATTAATAGCATTTTATCATGGCTTGAAACGTTGTCAGAACTAGCAGACTCAAAGGATTCTAAGTTGTCCACTGGTTATGTGGGCAAATGTGTCTACAATAAAGTACACAATTTGGACAATGGTGGAAAGGGAAGGGAAGGAGGGAGATAGGCATGTGGTAACCAGTGCACTTCCTCTGCTCCTTTATTTCAGTTCTGAAGTAGATAAACACCGAAAACTTTCCGCCGGAGTTTAAAGCCGGTATGTGTCTTCGACGGATTTCATAGTCAAAACAGCACTGTCTGACTTTGGTCCCCAGAAAATGTTCCGTCAAATTGCAAGATGTGTTTATAGGTTAAAAGGGACCCGCGGTGGCTAGACTCTTACTGTGGCCAGAAGGTCGTGGGTTCAAATCCACATGAGTCGAGATTTTTTTAAACTACCCTGACTTTTAGTTCAACTGAGGCTAAATCAGATACAAAGTAAAGTTTTGGCAGTCAAATGTATTCGGTGTGGTGCAGAAAACATCGTCGTCCGAAATGGTGTATTAAAAAATATATCAGTATACGTCATTTGCCTGACGCGTCACTGTGGTGAAAAGGGTCGTTTATTTTATTTTATCAGTTAAATAAGAAATCCAAAACCTAACAGACAGACAGACGCGTGAGCTAGCCATTGTAAAGCCGGTATTCTGTGATTTCATTTACTAGATAGGATTACTGGTTTTTCCATTACCAGTACCAACATCTGTATCTTGTTGCGAATGGTGAGCAAAGGAGTTAGATTGGCGCGCAAAAATACAACAAAACGCTGCGCCTGTTTTTTATGAACGGAGTGCTAACAGCAGTGCATACTGTGACAAGACAACAGAACCTGTATGGTTCAATATGCAGCACAATTTTATTAAATATTTTTTTCGGGGCATTATTTTTTTGGGGTCTTTTTTTTATTGATATTTGTTGTGAGATTATGTATGTATATGTGTGTGATATCTACACATAAACACATGTATACACTGTCTGTTTTATCTTTTTTTTTTCGCTCCTAGACACACTAATTATTTCATTTCACAATATAGACCTTAGTGTCCATATTTTCCTTTTGACCTATTTCTTGGTTTTACTGTCTCAAAATATCACCATCGACCAGGATTCAGAAGCCAGCTGCACATTTGGCAGACTATACATCAATGTCTAGCATCAAAGTGGCATCAGTTTGCAAACCAAACCAAAGGCCTACTGAGGTGCAGTGCTTCCAGTGCTGATGTATACAGGTTAAACAAGGGCATTATGCGATGAAGCTTAACCACTTCCACATAGTCTATCTGAAAACAGTAATGAACATCAAGTCCCGGATACTGCTATAGTTTAATACAGTTATCACCTTGTGAGATGCAGTTTTTCGTTATTTTGAAGCCCCACCCTGGCTCTTGCCAGGGGCCGCAATATAACCCGGCCATAAATATGATCTAATGGCTGAACGCGGTTACCTGGACCTCTCCACAGGTGATCCTTATCCCCATGGTGGCACTTTGTGTCATCGGGTGTTTATAGCTTGTGCGAGGTCGTAGTGGGGTAAAATTTACTACTACTACTAAGCATACTGTCGTACCTGTTAGAGCTGGTACTCCCAGCATCGATACCGCAGTCACAGAATGGATGTTTGTGTATCCTCGTCATTTATGATAATTGCTGTATCATAGGCTCCCAAAACTAATTTTCTATAATAGAATACGTGAGAGTAAAGCTCCACATGGCGGCCAGAAAACAAAAAACGCTTCAATGGCACGCTTAAGGCAATGCTTAAAGCCTTCAATAAATCCTTGAAACTCTGGAGGCTACTGCACAAGATAGGACCATATGGCTAACGTCTATTCGAAAGGGTGCAGCGGCCACGAGGCATCTTTAAAAAAAGTGCATTGAACAGCCAAGATAGGCGAAAAGACATGTATAACAGATCCTTTGTACACATACATACAGTTCCCTAATTTCATTGTCCTATATTTGTCTGGGCAAGTATTGGGCTTTAAAGTTACTTTCGTACAAACAATCAACTGCAGTTTCATGATTGATGAAAGAAAGAATGTTTCTCATATCTTTTGATGGACGAACAACTATTATGGTTTCATGTTTAATTTGTTTGAGTAAGAATTGTACCTAGCTGGTCATGCATAAAGTCAACCTCTTTGCGCACTATGGTCATTCCATTCACGCAGTAGTAATTATAGCTTTTGATTTTTATGTTATGTATTTGTTAACATTTCCTTACTTCATTTTTCTATTTGTTTACTTTTCCTTACTTCACTTTCCCCTGTTTCCATAAGTGCGGCCAGTATATTACAATGTCTTTATTACAATATTTCACAGGAATTACGTTTCCTCTTTAGATATATTTATGTATACAAAATCACATCAGTCTGTTGCTATTATCTGTTCTAAATTTATGCAGCCTGTTTGAGAAATAATGTCCGCTTGCGTGTAAAATTGCTGTTCAAATCGAATAGAATCGATTGATATAGGTGTTCAACATCTGAAAATTGCTGCCTTCGCAACCTGAATCTCGAACCGGAAACGGATCTCGATTTTATGTGAACCTGTAAATTGTCGTCAGTTCTTAAATTTCAGCTCAGTTCGTCAGTGTCACGAGTTTCCTTCGTTGCCATAGCTACCAGTCGACAAGCTCGTTTATTTCAAGATGTCTGTGTATATTTAAGATACCAGGCAAATGAGCCGCTATTTTATTTAAGCCAAAACTACACAGTAAAGATGACAAAATATGTTTCGATGTGTGCACTTTACTTTAGATTTCTTATATTTTGGCAATCTAACTATCTGAGGATAACTTCTTCTTCTTCTTCTTCTTCTTCTTCTTCTTCTTCTTCTTTCTTCTACTTCTTCTCCTTTTTTTTGTCTTCTTCTTCATCTTCTTCTTCTTCTTCTTCTTCTTCTTCTCTTTTTTTTTGTCTTCTTCTTCTTCTTCTTCTTCTTCTTCTTCTTCTTCTTCTTCTTCTTCTTCTTCTTCTTCTTCTTCTTCTTCTTCTTCTTCTTCTTCTTCTTCTTCTTCTTCTTCTTCTTCCTTCTTCTTCTTCTTCTTCCTTCTTCTTCTTCCTTCTTCTTCTTCCTTCTTCTTCTTCTTCTTCTTCTTCTTCTTCTTCTTCTTCTTCTTCTTCTTCTTCTTCTTCTTCTTCTTCTTCTTCTTCTTCTTCCTTCTTCTTCTTCTTCTTCTTCTTCTTCTTCTTCTTCTTCTTCTTCTTCTTCTTTCTCTTTTTTCTTTCTCTTGTTCTTCTTCTTCTTCTTCTTCTTCTTCTTCTTCTTCTTCTTCTTTCTTCTTCTTCTTCTTCTTCTTCTTCTTCTTCTTCTTCTTCTTCTTCTTCTTCTTCTTCTTCTTCTTCTTCTTCTTCTTCTTCTTCTTCTTCTTCTTCTTCTTCTTCTTCTTCTTCTTCCTCTTCTACTACTGCTACTACTACTGCTACTACTACTACTACTACTACTACTGCTAGTACTACTACTATTACTACTATTACTACTACTACTACTACTACTACTACTACTACTACTACTACTACTACTACTACTACTACTACTACTACTACTACTACTACTACTACTACTACTACTACTACTACTACTACTACTTCGTCTTCTTCTTTTTCTTTTTTTTTCTTTTTTCGCCCTTAATCGACCAGGTGGCACGCTGTGTTGGGGTTTACAGAAAGGCTGCGATATCTTTGAACCAGGTCCAACACATCCAATTTCAGCAACCCCCCCCTTCCCCCGTATATTACATTATGTTTTAATAGTTTATCCATCTGAATGTGCAGACGTTTGTCTTGTATTTATGCGTCTGAATACCTCACTGTTTATCACATTGATTTTCTCGTTTTATATTTTATGAAAAAAGCACAGTGGACAACAGACTTTCCTTCAACTCCAAGTGTTCAAGTGTTCGATGTCTGATCAAAAAGAGGATAATTGTTGGTGGACATTTTGTCTTAAACAGCTTGGTTTATGTTGATCTACCCTTGAGGATAGTGTCGAGAAACGGCGTGCGGAGTGGTTACAGCGTGCTCTCCTGCTTCAGACCTTAGTCTGATCCCCAGTAAAGTAATAGGGTTTTTCTTTCGAGGGGACAAATAAACATACGAACCTGGCTAGTCCGTGGCAGCAACGTTAGCCATACATGTCTAAATTCTCAGACTCCCAACAACCCCACCCCCCCCCCCTTTTTTTTTGTTCTAACCCACAACAGTTACCCCCCCCCCCCCTTTTTTCCCCCGTGCACACTGCCCTGAAAAACGGTAAACACAGAAATTAGTGACAGTTTTGTTATTACCATTTTGTTTGGGAGTTTCCGTGGCGTAGCGGTTGGATACTCGCCTACGGAATGGAAGGTCGTGGGCTCGTGTCCTGACAAGGCCGGACTTTTTTTTTTTCGAAAATGACCTTGACTCATAGGTCAACCTTCCCTCGAAGTCGGAGTACATCTGCCGGTGAGGCAGGGAACGAGGACTGCAAACAAATAAGACAGTAAAACGGATGTACACGCAAAACTCAGGTCAAGGTAAAAGCCAAAAGTCCATTTGGACGAACAACCGCGACTTACCGCCGGAATTCATAGCCGGTGAACAAGAAGAAGAAGAAGAAGATAGGTCAACCAGCCTTGAATTTGTACCAATTGCAGTTCTGGGTAGTAAAGGCGACCCACGTTACGCTGATCACAACACCCACTAAGCGCCGTTCGGTCTATAACATATGTCTAGCTTATATTTACCCGGTATGCCTAAAGTATGCCTACTTTTTTTCCCCCTAACTATAAACTCAGTGACAGAAAATATGATGAGAAGCAAAGGAAACGTGCTTGCCGATAATAAAAGCACCATACACACCACAAGGCATGGAAGCGTGTTCCTTAATTACCATCACATGCCTGCTTACAATGAGATAGATAAAACTACATGAAGCTTAAAAAGATCCTACATATGTCACCGGATCGGAAATCAGTTTAAATCTCTTAGAAAGAAAATCGTATTCTTATTGAAATCCGCTCTTCCACATCGGTTGGTAGATCCATTAACTGGCTTCTGGAGTCGGACATATATGATCAGACGCAGTGCAGCCCTTTCTGATGAGAAGTCACGCAGCCATACTGATGCTGCTGCCAACACGAAAGCCTTGGTTAGCCGAAGTGAGAATGTCTTTGTGAATTCCTAATCAGCAGGAGATGTTTCCAACAGAGCTGTTGGTGTTATTTCCTTTCGAATATGAAACAGATAATATCTTATTTCTTCATTACCAACGTGTCGTATCTATATTTTGCTGTAATGTATAACATTCCGTAAAGATGTATATCCTCTTTCGCATATGGTTGAAAAAAGATTGTGAGTGCAGCTTTGTCATTAGATGCTTCATCATCATACTTATCATCATCATCGTCCTCCTCCTCATCATTATCATTTTCATCATGATCATTTGCATCATCCTTATCATTATCATCGTCATGACTATAATCTGCCCATATGGGTTCCGGGTCCCCGTTTTAGGGAAAACAACAATAGACGTCCTGCCTCCCCAACAAGCATGTCGTAGGAGTCGACTAATTGGGGGTTCTTTCGAAGTCGGTGTGCATCTGTCTGAGAGGCAAGGGAGCCAGCACTCCGCATACAAAAAAGTCAGATCGGATGTGCATGCAACAGTTAGGTTGTGGAACAAGTCTTAAGTTCAGCCTTGATCAAATTTTGGGTTGCTGAGACTGTCCGGGTGATGGGGGAGAAGGTACGGGGTTTGAAAAGGGAGATGGGGCATATTCAGTTGGGGCATCAAAACAGAAAAGTAGCGGCAGATAGTGAGAATGCGTGTGTGTGTGTGTGTGTGTGTGTGTGTGTGTGTGTGTGTGTAATAGAGAGAAAGAAAAAGAGAGAAAGAGAGATCTCGTTTGATGGATACCAAGAGAGAAGTGTTACCAGATAGTATAGGAAAAACATATACACATTTATCGACTATACAAGTAACAAGTGGGAATTATGATAACACACACGATACGGCCTGGACTTCTATAAACAGAAATGTACCACTAAGACATATCAGGTAGATAGCATTTTGTTCTGTGCAGTATAATATGGTGATGAACCACACAAATTCAGCCTAATAAAATACAATATGTCGGTTATGTGATGTTTTTGATGTACTTCACACTCACAGGATGATACAAGAAATGTGGTTACTTTGTATTATATTTAACGACACAATTATAATGTTATTTTTGTATCATGTTCGTTTTAGATTTTGTTAACAGCTAAATTGCCTCGAGAAGCCATTGCCCCCCAGAAATGTAATTTCCGTGGCTGAATTTGATATGAAATAGTACACGCTGTGCGAGATCTGAAGGTCTCATACTTGAGATCTAATGGGAAATTGACTTTGACTCAATGAACGTAATAAAATAATTAAAAGATTCAAGTTGTATCAGGTGGTTGTATAGAATTACACATTTAGCAGTGCGTGCTGAAAGTCCTTATAGTAATAGATCTTTAAAAATAGCATAGTGTTGAGAATTATGTGTTGTAGAAGTGTACAGACGAACCTTTGGAGTCGGAGCGCATCTGCCTGAAAGGCAAGACACTTACTGTCTGCATACAAAAAAAGCTAGATTTGTAAAACTGATGTACACGAAAAACCAAAGTTCTAGAAAATGTTTAAAGTCCAGAAGTAGGCGAAACACCAAAACTTGATGCCTAAGTTTACATTCAGTCAACGCTAAGAAGAAGATGATATTGTTAGGAGAGCTGCCAGGGGGAGAGAAAAAAAGTTAAGGTCGTGGGCTCGCTCACTGGAGATTCAGATATTTTTTTAAATATTACCATGGCTCCAAGGTCGACCCAGCCTTGAGTAGGTATTAGATGCAGTCCTGTGAAGTAAAGGCGGTTGGTGTGATGCTGACCACATCACGTTGGTCTATAAAATATAGGTCTAGCCCTATGTACCCAAATACGCCCGAAATGCGTGAAAAGTAAGGGAGGGCATAGTGCCAGATAAGAGAGCAGACACGGATAATCAAAAATAGGGGAATATGGGATGAGGGGGAGGGGGGAGGGAGTAAGCAATAAGACCGATTGTTAAGTGCATAAATCGGAATAGCTAGCGAGGGGCAGAGTTTTAGGCAAGCTGCGATGGGAGTGGGTCCTGTAAAGGACCTGCTACTTGATAATAATGATATAGTTTCAGTACCACACATAACGTTAGATACATTCTGGTACCAGAACAATCGAATTGTGCCAGTTCTGAGGTCTTCATGCTGGTTAAGTATACTACTTCTTTTTTCCTTTTTTTTTTTTTTTGCGTTACGGACTGAATCTCTGGCCGAGATTTTCAGTTGTTTGTTTACTTCTGAACTCAAGTCATGATCCACAGATCTGTATCTTTTGTATACTGACTGTTGGTTCCTCGCCTCACAGGCAAATCCACTCTGACCTCTGAAGTAAACTATTAATAATATGTCGTCTTCTACGACATGCTTGTTAGGATGGCACCTCCATCGAAACCCCTGAAAGAAAGGAGGCCCGGAAGCCACACTGAAGACTAGTCCTTTTGAAGAAGAATCTATTTAATTGACCTGAGCATTCAGGTTGAGTCTATTATCATGTACTTTTCCGAAAAGTACAGGCTGGCGACATGACGATAATGACATCCCCTATGGTCTTGAAATAAGGAAGCAATTAGTGGCCGTGTATGCCCAATAGTGCAAGGAAGTGTTAAGTTTTTTGAAAATAAAATTTCATTAAGATTGCCCCCTTAAACTGTGTTGTTTAGATAATGGAGAATAAAATGTACTAAGCTTTTCTGCTTCTGCTTCTTTCTTCTTCTTCTTCTTCTTCTTCTTCTTCTTCTTCTTCTTTTTCTTCTTTTTCTTCTTCTTCTCCTTCTTCTTCTTCTTCTTCTTCTTCTTCTTCTTCTTCTTCTTCTTCTTCTTCTTCTTCTTCTTCTTCTTCTTCTTCTTCTTCTTCTTCTTCTTCTTCTTCTTCTTCTTCTTCTTCTTCTTCTTCTTCTTCTTCCTCTTCTTCTTCTTCTTCTTCTCAGCTCTAACCTGCTGTAACTGAGGGTATAAATGTATGGTTGTTTGTCACTCTTCTGGGCTGTGGTATTTTTTTATGACTTAAATTTTAGAAGCACATTGGTTTTACAGTCCTGCCTTTTTTATATGCAAATTGTTGGTTTCTCGAATTTAATTGCACATATCAGTCCAAATGTACTTGCTAGTTTAGGTCTCAGACGGAGAGACAGCGTGAAAACATTGTAGTAAAAGTTAGTTGCGTATCCATTAAAGACGTTGCAGAACCAACTCCAGCATATTTTGGCTGTTGTGGTTTTTCTGAGCAAATTTTACTTTCAGTGGTTTGCTGTACCACTGGACGGTCAGCTCTTGGTACAACTGTCAAAATCAACGCAAGATATTCTACTGCCAAATCGAACCCGGCTGCCTGGCATTACGAACTGCGTTCGCAACTCCAAAGACACAGATGCCGACAGTTTAGCTAAATATATACCTAAATGGATCTACCTGCACCTGAAGAAAAATTGTGTAAGTGCTTCAAGATTGACCAAGAAAAAAAAAAAGTTCTTTGAAAGGACGTAATTTACTTTACTCATGGCGTGTAATTGGTAGGGATTGCCCTTTCGAGTTATTTATTACATTTTGAATAGTCAATTACTGAAACTAGTTGAAGCTTCGGCAATTAAAACTAACAATTTAACGCTGTGTAACTCCTGTTGCATTCACCTAGCTGTCAAGAACTTCCGTTAGTAAAATTGTTGGTGTAACCAGAGGAATATGATGTGACAATTCCAGCGGTCATCAATCTTGACGTGTGCCTAATTAATTAGGGAAAGTCAATAAATAGGTC
Source organism: Candidula unifasciata (assembly GCA_905116865.2). NCBI lineage: Eukaryota > Metazoa > Mollusca > Gastropoda > Stylommatophora > Geomitridae > Candidula > Candidula unifasciata. Next base: position 93,111 of record CAJHNH020001281.1, on the reverse strand, counting down.
ACAAATAGTTATGGGATGGCAGGAAAATGTAGGTGGTGGTTTCTAACCGTGTCAGTAAGTAACAGTAACAACGAACTTTATCTCTCCGTTCGTTAGGTGGCGCTAGGTGTTGCATGCGGATGTGCAGCACATAAGCAAAATGGCAACAGTACTTACTTGGTATACCCTCAACGAACAACGTGATATTGTGAGTTTTTTTTTTTTTTTTTTTTTTTGCTATTGTTTTGACAAACGACATTATATTTCTGTTTATGCTGACGAATCTTTATTCCGTAAAGCAATAAATAACTGAGTAAAGATTTTTTGTTTTCGAGGATGCTCTACGATTTTTGATGAAGTCCGAGCTGGTCATTCTGTTGAGATCGCAACAGAAGCAACCGTGTAGCAGCTGGGCGAGATGATTAGAGGTGACAGACAAGTACCGATTGACTCTGTAGCAGCTGTAGTAGAGTGCTCACATGGTTTTTTGGTGCACTGAAAACCCACCTTGGCGGAAGACATTTCACGAATAATGCAGAAGCTGAATATGAAGTAAAAAAGGTGGTATAGAAAACAGACCACGCAGTTCTATCCAGCAGGTGTTTGGAGGACTGAAAAAACAATGGGACAAGTGCATCAATGCTGATGGAAATTATGTAGCGAAAAAAAAAAAATGACAGTGTGTGTGTGTGTGTAAAAACAAACGTTTTTCAAGTTATTATCGTCCTTAGTGTTTTTCAAACAACCATTTGTGACTTATTTATTGACTTACTCACCGACGTATGTTTATGTAACTCTGTAAAACTGACCCTGTCGAGTCATAGTGAAATGTGCCAGGATATAAATTATGATGTAACTCTATTACCCTGGTACCCTCAAGCCCTGGGCTTCCTTAGTGCCTTTGTCACCTGTCTGCTATTTAGCCTCCCCCTCTTCTCAGTATATTCCCAATAAATGTGCATAGTTTTACGCATATTTATATTAAAAAAAAAAATGGGGGGGGGGGGAGGAGGGGTTGGGGTGGGAGGGTGGGGGAGTTTGTTTTGATAAGATTATTCATTTATTTGTTAATTTTTTTTTTTTTTTTTTGATAGGCAATTTTAGCGGTAATTTTATTAAGCGAACCGTGGCGCGGTGATTTCGGTCACAGGCATGAGGGGAAGTTAAGTCTGATGTGATGTGTATAAGGAGATATTCCGTTCCCCACTCGGGCGCCAGTCCTTCACTGTTCTGGTTTTACGGAACCTCATGCAAGACTCCTGTTGCACGTCCCCGTCGTGCGCCACGGATAATGTCTCAAATGAGCATTAACAGAGTTGGCAGGGGATCTCGGAGCTGGCGGCCCCTAGAGGTGTAGAGTCCTTTCTGGCTCTCACCAGCCCTCCCCCCAAACGCATGGGTGAAAAGTAACAAAACTCAAGGACTGCTTGCTAAATGTACCATCAAATGACAACTCTTGGTTAAAATTCGGGAGCGAATGGAAAACTGTGCTGCTGAGACTCAACCCTGACCGAGAGATTTACCCGCAGCCAAGACGAGTAACATCTCCTGTGGGCGCCTTCTCGCAGCAAGATCCCACCTACGTACATCCTCTGTCAATCCTCAGTGTCGTCGTCACCGCGCTGAGGTACACCATGGCAGCAACTATTCATATGCTGGCTTGAAAACAATGTCCGACAAAGTTACACCCCACGGCACACATGCAAGCTCAAAGTCCGACGATCATAACTCGTACCGATTAGGAAAAGTCTGAATGTCCGTATCCACTGGTCCAACTCGCCTGAGTGTTGGGACCAAACAGGTGAAGCCACGACTGACGCATTTTGCTTCCCGATTCTGTCGTGCTAAGGGCACAGCTGAAACAACGTTAAAGGTGTCTAACGTAAGATGAAAAAGAATGTACCTATTTGTGTGGCCACAAACGTCCTAGACCTGCGGGCTGCTCCCCGCTGATCTCCGGAGAACGCAGCCTTGTAGCGCGGGAAGCTCAATACACGGTTGTGAGGTTAAGCAGTCGTGGGCAGGACGTGACGATTCCTTGGGTGAGCCCAGAACCAGAGCATCATGTGTCGGCTCTGCATTTATGGAAGCCTCCTTGGATGGCGGGGAATGCCCATGATCTGCCCCTGCCTTCCCTTGAGGGCTGAAAACTCTACATAGAGCTGCCTTAAGGACGACATGCCGGGGGCCACACTTGTTAAAAGTCAAAGAGGACACCACACAAATAAGGCAACATCTCGACCCACACAAAACAATGGCCACAGTCAACCTAGAAATAGGCTTGACGTCTTCCTCCGAAGTCGGAGTACATCTGCCGGAGAGGCGGGGAACGAGTACTGCAAACAAATAAGCCAGTAAAACGGATGTACACGCAAAACTCAGGTCAAGGCAAAAGCCAAAAGTCCATTTTGGACGAACAACAGTGACTTACCGCCGGAATTCACAGCCGGTGAACAAGAAGAAGAAGATTAAGCGAACCGCTGAAACCCGTAATTCTCAACCCTTCTAATGTCCCGACCCATTATTACTTATGTCTTGGCGACCCGTTAATATAGTTCCTCATGCTGTGGTGACCCTAAACCATACAGTTATTGTCGTCGCTACTTCATAACTTCAATGAATATTTGTTTTGCGACGGTCTTTGGCGACCCCTGTAAAAAGGTCGTTCAAACTAAATAGGGTCGCGACCCATCGTTTGAGAACCGCTCACTGAAACAAACAACTTGACACAGTCCAAAGAATCGACTTTATTGCACTGAAATGTATCCAATGTGGCATGGCTATGTCTAATCCGCAAAACAGTTAGCTGCTTGCTGAGAGTGTCGCGCAAAGAACGAACACTATAGCTCCGACCACGATTCAATAGGTCTTATTAAAACTTACTCGTGAACCCAACGACGCAGCCATGCAAGGAACCCACAATCTGCGAGGCAAAGAGCCTAGCCACGTCGCCACGAGACCACGCTAACAGGCACTAAATTGCACATAGTAAAGAATTGTTAGATGTGGCTTGTTCCGGCGCAGAGATGATATTTCAGGACAACGAATAATGACATGTGAAGACCCTATGTTGTCAGATGATAACCTGAACTTGTTACACGACCATTAATTACACACACGTCCCCATGTGAGTTCCAGGACCCTATTCTAGAGGAAACAAGAATAGACCCACTGCCATCCCTAAAGCATGTCGTAAGAGTCGACTAATTAGGAGCTTCCTTCGATGCACAGGCAACACTCAGGTTCAAGAACAGGACTGCAGTTCAGAAATGGACAATTAACCAGAATTTTCCATCGGAGTTTACAGCTGGTGAACGAGAAGAAGAAGGAGAAGAATATACTTTCTACCCCACTAGGACATCACACAAGCTATAAACACCCGATGACACAAAGTTCCACCATGTGGATGAGGATCGCCGTGGAGAGGTCCCAGAAACCGCGTTCAGACAATTGGCCATATTTATGGCCTGCCTATATTGCGGCAAGGAGAAGAATGTTCCAAACATAAAACAAGGCAGATAACTGACAAGTATACAGCGCAGGGACTTAAACAGTGACTGCAGTCTAAAAGTGGACGAGCTACCGAAACTTTCTGCTGAAGTTCACAGCCGGTGAACGTGAAAAAAAAAATAGAAGAAGAAGATTACACACACGGAAAAGACAAAGAACATTTGTTAGTCAGGTATTGCAATAAATGCTATGCAATAACCAGTTGCAAAGACGGCTGGCGTAATGCTGACCACATTATCACCGAGTGCCGATTGGTCTGTAAAAATATGGGTGCTCTTCTCATATGCCCGATGCGTTTAAGAACGTGTAAAGGGATCTTTACTTTACTTTACTTAAATAACCAGTCGATCTTTTTTTACATTGGTGTGCAGCGAGATGCAAAAGAAAGATAGGAGATTGGATAAATGTAAAGTTCAAACGAATCGGTCTCTAAGATATACAAGGAAGTAAACATCCATTCGACTTCAGTGGCACACTGGTCATATGAGGCTAGACTATTTTTTCCAACAAAATGGACTCTCTGGTTGAGGTCGTCAACATCACGCTGGACTCTTTCACTTCCAAGGTCATTACCTGGTTCCCAGTTTAAGATAAGTTGACCTGGGTGCCAAGGTCCTTTAAAAAAAAAACATTTTATTGCGAATTCGAACTCAAAACCCTCTAGCCAGCATGTGAGCCTATGGTCACTACTCTGCTGTGTTTCTCCCCCTTTCCAGTCCCTTTCTAATCCCCTATTAATCCATCCCCATCCCCTCTCATTACTAATATACCTAACATCAACTGCATCAAGGTGTATTGTGTATAGTTTACTCAACATCACCTGCATCAAGATGTAACCTGTAAGTTAATATAGTTTACTCAACATCAACTGCATCAAGCTGTAATGTAATATAGTTTACCCAACATCAACTGCATCACGATGTACGATAGAAGTTAATTTAGTTTACTCAGCATCAACTGCGTCAACATGTACGATAGAAGTTAATATAGTTAAACTAGCATCAACTGCATCAAGCTCTAATTTAATATAGTTTACATCAACTGCATCTAGACGTAAGATAAAAGTCAACATATTTTACCAAACATCAGCTGCATCAAGATGTAATGTAATATAGCTTACACAATATCAACTGCACCCTGACATAAAATTGAAGGTAATATGGTTTACTAAACATCAATATCAACTTCTTAAAGATGTAAGATGAAAGTTAATATAGTTTACTCAACATCAACTGCATCAAGATGTAAGATGAAAGTTAATATAGTTTACCCAACATGAACTGCCTCAAGCTATAATGTAAAAAAGTTTACCCAACATCAACTGCATCAAGATGCAAAATAAAAGGTAATATAGTTTACTCAACATCAACTGCATCAAGATATAATATGAAAATGAATACAGTTTACCAAATATCAACTGCATCAAGATGACGGTTGAAAGTCAATATAATTTACCCATAATCAACTGCCTCAAGCTATAATGTAAAATAGTTTACCCAACATCAACTGCATCAAGATGTAAGATGAAAGTTAATATAGTTTACCCAACATCAACTGCATCAAGATGTAAGATGAAAGTTAATATAGTTTACCCAAAATCAACTGCATCAAGATGTAAGATGAAAGTTAATATAGTTTACCCAAAATCAACTGCATCAAGATGTAAGATGAAAGTTAATATAGTTTACCCAAAATCAACTGCATCAAGATGTAAGATGAAAGTTTTGAGAAACCATGACGCCGATGTATCTTCCGATTCAGGGAACTGAACAAAGAGACGAGAATTTACGTTTGCGGGTCCCGACATTTGGCAACATTCTGAGTGTGTCTAACTCTTTTAGTAGCGTCGTGGACAAGACGTATTCCTGAGATCCCAGATTTATATGTCAGTCAAAAATGATATACCGTGGTATGTCTACATATACGGATGTTTCTGCAGACTCTGAGACGCACCTTTTGTCTTTGAATCGTATTGAACAGAGATACTTTTCTAAGACGTCACTGCTTTTATTGCAATCTCATTGATGACGTGTCGCATTTGTGAGTTTGTTTTTGATTTATTAAAAGACGATTTTTATATGTGTCATTTTGATGGCAAATACTAAGATTTATTTTTTTTCTTCTCCGTGAAAATGATTTGCCCTTTAAAAAAAAAATCTTCGTCTGTGGCTTGGGCGTTGCGAACGCATTTCTTAATGCTGGGGTGCCGGGTTCCATTCCAATTGCGGACGATTTGTCTTGCGCTGGTTGTGACACTGGTACCAAGAGCTGAACGTTCAAGGCAGTGGCAAACTACTAAACATAAAATGTGGTTAGTAAACCCACAACAATAAAAATAAAAATGCTGGGGGTGGTTCTGCAAACGTTTTGTAAAATGATATACAACTAACAACATATATCGCTAGAGCTGCTTGAAACACACTGGAGGTCCTAGGACCCTATTTTGAGTGAAACAAAATTAGTAACCAAAAGTCCAGAGATAGACAAGCAAACAAAACTTTTCGACAGGAGTTCACAGCCGATAAACACGAAGAAAATACAATTCAGGATCAGTCCACATGCCCCCAAAACCCTTCGAGGCTGGGTTCTGTGCTGACTGAATTTAGATGCCCGCAGTAAAAGCATAGTCACTTTCCATAATTGTTCGTGGTACTCGTTTTAGTCTTGGAGTCTCTGTGGGAAAACTACATTAGTGTTGGCTTATACATGATATTAAGAAAGTTAGAAAGATGGGGAGGACATGGGAAGAGCTGCATGCGATAATGAAGGATAGAACGAGCTGGTGTGAGTTGGTTGAGGGCCTGTGCTCCATTGGGGGCTAGAAAGGCAGAAGAAGTAGAAGAATACACGATATACTATTTGTGAAATGCATGTCAATTTGCCAATTGCAGAAAGATGTAAAGACGAGAAGACACACTAGAAACCATAAAAAAGCAGCATGCAATTACCACTAAGCGGTAGGTATGTAAACTGTAACCTATCAGGATATCACACAAGCGATAAACACCCGGTGACACAAATTACCACCCTGCGGATGAGGATCACCAGTAGAGAGGTCCCGGAAACCCCGTTCAGCCGTTAGACCATATTTAGGGCACGGCTATATTTAGGGCCCCCGACAAAAGCCAGGGAGTAGCTTCAAAATAACTAAAAATTGTATCCCACAAAGGGATGAGAGATACTACAGTTACCAATAAGCCGCAGTTTTAACTGAACAGAATGAAGAATTACCATACAACGTCAACATTAGGCAACATCAAAAACCTACAACAGAATGCTGACACAGTGGCCAAAAAGGATTCAAATCGGGGCTTAAGAGATGACATACTCTTAGAATGCTATGCACCTGTGAGGTGGGGACAGAAATATTACTATTTTAAGAGATCTGAATATGGGAGACTATTGGCTTTTAAACAAATCTAGTCTCAAAAACGTATATATCAGTTGACCATAATTCTTCTCGTGTCTACACATGTAGTGCTTCGCAGCGTCAGGGGAGGAAGAAATCTATAGAACTGACCCTTCTTTTCGCTTTGTATATAGAAACTTTCAGTATCTTTAATATTTTCATGGTCCATATCTGAGTAGTTGACCTCTGGTACTGTTGTCTGTGTATCTCTGTAACACTGATCTCTGTTATGCCCTATGTGTTTTAAGTCTTAGTATATGAACAAATAATTTGATCTGTTATCTACCGATAAAGTTCAGCATTGATACTGTACCGACTCTCCTGCTGGTGTCATCGTTCCTAACTCGATCATTCGTTGTTACACCTGGTATAATACATCACTTGTTAATTTCGGACGCGTTAATTTTTCTATTTAGGATAATGTCCACACTAAACGTCACAATCGCTTTAAAGAACAGTAACGCAGGGCACAGTGGTGATAAAGAAAAACTGGAGTGACCAAGTAGGATTGTGGACACAAGCCACCCGAGACACTTTGAGCAAGAAAATGCATGAGGCGGAAAACTTTCAAACTGAGGAGATGGGCTGTGACCGGAGTTTGTTTCACGTGGGCTGCATTTAAAGCAAAGTTCTGTAAATAGCCTTCTACGTCATGATGATAGACATCACAAGCGACGAAAACACTGGTGGCAGACTACAGTCAGGCAAGAAATTCTGCCAGTTACTATCTTTATTTAACACTTTTTCAGTGTTGGCCGGGGGTCTGTGAACCTGAGGATTTAAAGCCGCATGGATAGTGCAAAGGACTGTGCAAGTGAGAATCTTTTTTTTCCCCTGACAGAAAAAACAAATCACTCGCTTTACCGAGGATTGGAACCCGGGTCACACGCATGAAATCCCAACTTTCTATTCGTTCTACTAGCCGCTCCTCGTGCAAGAAATTAATCCCATGGGTTTGACCAAGAAGCTTAACCAGGGAGTGAACGAGTACAGACTTATACATAAGCGAAAGCGCACGTTTCGGACGCAGTCTTTCTCGGCATATATGCATTAAGCCAACTGTTTCGAGATTCCTCGTGGGGATTACGGGACTCCCTTTTAGTGAACCAAAAATAGACCCAATACTAGCCTAAAAAGCATGACGTAGGAGGTGAGTAATTAGGGATGTTTTCTTCAAATCCAGTGTGCATCTGCCTAAGAGGCAAGGAAAGAACAGTCTGCCTATTAAACAAACCAAATCTAGAAAATGTATATGCTTGCAAATCTCATGTTCTGAATCAAGATTAAAGTTCAGAAGTAGACGAGCAACAAGAACCGCAGGAGTTTACAGCCAGTGAACGCTAAGAAGAAGAAGAAGAAGAAGAAGAAGAAGAAGAAGAAGAAGAAGAAGAAGAAGAAGAAGAAGAAGAAGAAGAAGAAGAGGCTTCCGGATAACGACATCGCCTGTAGAAACACGTGTCATTCGACAAATGATTGAGCAGACAACCCTACATTTCCAATGACTTGAAGTACACTTAAGTGAAGTATTTACTTTCAAAACATATCCTCGTACCCATCGGAGTCTTTGTCTACCTAGGATTCCATGTCCGTTTTAAGAAGCGTTTCGTTAGAAATTGAAAGCCTACTTGTTCGTAGAACCTTTTTTTCTAAATGTAATTTTTCTTACTTCGCACAGTCCTCATTACACTATTCCTGTAGCTGATTAATCAATGACATGTGTTTGGAGTTAATGATCAGTTCTTTCTAAATCTTCCACTGCTCTATTTTTTTTTTCCTCGTCACACATTAAGGGAGTAGCATGGAATGATATTTATCTTACGTTTCAACGTATCATTCGTATCTGCTAAAACTAACACAACGATCGTGCTAATTAGTTCAAATTAATTCTTCTGTAACATATTGTTTTCTTTTTACCTGTCAGTTTTTGTAAACTATAGAGAAGGAACTTTTCCATGTTTTTACTTATTACTGATTTCAGAATCGACATCACAGCACACCTGGCCTAACCATAGATGCTCCGTCTCCCGACAACAACAATCTTAGGGTGTAGGTGCAAACTGTTGCCCTTAGCGCACTGAATATACACACGTTGTTCTTTTTCTCTCATACGAACCACCTTGCCGGATACATTCCTAATTCATTTTCTCACATTCTTACAAATGTTATTTTATCTAATCTTGTTTCTTCTGCCAACGTCGTTCATAAATGGTCTTCAGAATATCGCACTTTTCCCAGTGTTCCCGTATTTTTTGCTTTTGTAGCCAGAAAATCGAATCTTTCATTTCCTCGCACTCCTACTTATCCCGGATAGTATATTCACATTAATTTCCTGCAAAATTAAATAGCTGATGCTTGGTATCCACTCCTGCAACATTAGTCCATTTTGAACCTTTCACAGTACCGACTGAGAATCAGACTCAGTAAACCCTCCGTTAACTTTGTTTTCTGCTATCCAAATCAGAGCTGTAGTGATTGCCTCCACCTCTATCCTCTTGCTCGAAGTTGTAGGTTAAAAGGTCCATTTTGTTCGGTCACAATCTTTCCCTTTATTCTAGCTGATAATGCCTTTCCAGACCTTACATCCCAATGAACAGAACCATCATTGTACACTACTGCATAGTCTAGCCCAGCATTGTTATCTATCAGTTTTTGTCTGTCTAAATCTTCCATACCGTTACACCACTCTCTACATTCTCTACCTAATTTGATAATGACCTCATGGAAACTGCTGTTGTGGATGTTCGTGTACCCCCTTTCCTGTACCCTGTGTATTTGCTCGACTCTGGCCGCGGTCTAGATAGTATCTTCAGCTATTCCGTGACTTTCCTATTTTAAACCAGTCTCCTCTTAGATCTTTCAGACAGCAATTCAGCGAATGACTTTCAACATTGATAACTTGCATATAAGCCTTGGCTTGCGGCAGTGACAGTCTAGACTTGTCCGATGTCAGTCCAAACATATACTTAATTGTTGTAATTTATGTATCTCGTTTGCAACCCAAGACGATTCCCATTCATTCATTTCCAACCCGTTCAAACTTTGTGAACTGTGAAACAGATATGGTTAAAATTCATAGGCCACAATCAATTACTGAAAGGACCAAATGGTTGAACAATAAGACCAATAGTCTATCTTCCATGTGTGTCGCCACCATCGTCTTCAGTGTCGCCAGGCCACGCTTGCATTTGATTACTCTGCTCCACGTGATATTGCTAGGGCAGACGGCGATCAAACGTCAAACCAAAGTATTTTAGCATATCTCTTCCTTCAGTATGTATACTTCTCGTGGATATGCTGGGCAAGTCTTCCTTTCCAATTATGTTATTTATTGAGCACCATAAAACACTCGCTTTCTCTACATTAACCCTGACCCCATCCGTTCACACCCCTCCATCATCGCAGGCAACGCACTTTGCAAGTCTCTGGTCATCTCATACTTGTCTGACCTGCTTTGATACATTAGGACATCATCTGCAAACGTCAAAGTTCGCCAGACTTGCTGTATATGTGTTGAACAAGACATGAAGAAGCGTGATCCCCGAGGAAGGTCAAGACAAATACTTATGAATCTGATCTCTATGTTCCTCAAAAACACACCACTGTTTTTTTTTCCCCGACAGCGCTGTCCCCATCCAAAGAGCCAAGAAAGGATTTAGTCCCACACTCACTACATACGATATGTGAAGTCAACGCCATCATAGGCATCTTCAAAGTCAATCACAACAGAGACTGTCTTTTGCTTTCGCTGAAATTCTCCATACACATCATATGCGAAAGTACCAACATTGTCCCGTGTTGCGTTTGATGGCCTACAGCTGCCCGTGGTGTTCGGTAGCATGTTTTTTCTATCTAAGTATGACATTACTTTCTTTGCCACGATGTTACAATGTTTTAACTCTGAACTTATCATCATGTATTTATTTTTTTATGATTTGCTTTGTTTTCCTTCCAGTGGATTTTTATCTGTATGTTGTTATCATAGCATCACTATTAGGTCACTTTTTGCTTTTGATTTAAGGGAATCAATGGGGGGTGTGCAGTCAGACATGAAGATATACAAGCAGGCAAGTGTACATTTCATGACAACCTGACGTACCAGTCTCTTGTCAGCAAAAGAAGAGAATAAACAAATCTATCAGAAAGCCATCAAAAACAGCCACCAGACGATTACCATTTCATTGACAGACCAGAGCAAGCTATTATTCTACGCCTTAGAACAGGACACAGTCGACTTCGCAACCACATGTTCACAACATTTGAAGTCGGTGAATCTTAATGTGTACATGTGGACTGGCACCTGAGCAAACAGATCACGTCCTCCGAGACTGTTCAAGATAGAGTTTATAAAGGCAAAACTGTAGGCCAAGAGTGGTGCATCTGGCATGTGATACTAGACTTCTAATTTCTCAAACATACCAATCATGTCTCAGTGGGTGAGGACGCCGGCCCTTTTTACTTCCAATGATATTACGTGGTACCAAATTATTAGGCTGGGTGGACCTGGAATCAAAGGTCAAAAAAAAAAAACCCCTTTCAAGGCTGTTTTGAACCCACGACATTCGGACCAGAGGCGGGAGTCTAGCCACATGACGATACATTTGCACGTTTTGAGATGGCAATTAATCACACACACACAAATCGTGACAGCTCTGAAATAGGAAGCTAAATAATATAATAATAATAGTTTAAAAAAAAAACTATAATTAATAGTGAGATGTGTGTTTTAAAGAGAAACCATGCGAGGAATGATGGCAATGTAAGGCCAGGTTTGCCGAGCAAGACTACGCACTTCCCGTGTGGGTTTCGTTTTAGTCTGCATCGACCTGAATATCTAGGTCAGTTTTGAAAAGTTGCCTCAATGATGATTCGAACACATGGCGAAACAATATCACCTATCTGTCTATATTCTTTATGAGGCTGAGGGGAGGCTAATTCACCGCCCTCTACAAGTATATAGGGGTGGGGACACGGTCGATTTCTTGTGTAAGTAAGCAAATATGATTATTGTTGTTAATATTATTGTTGTTAATATTATTAAGATTATTATTAATATTATCAATATTATGTGATGTTTGGCAAAAATGCAGTAACATATTTGAAAAAATTCACATATATACACTTATAAAGGACACACACACACACACACGCATATATATATATATATATATATATATATATATATATATATATATATATATATATATTGTTGGACTAAACACTTAGCCCTCTTGCTAAGTATCTGTTGGTGGGGGGTCATAAGATATCTGGGCTCCCAGGTGTCTGTACCCCTGATTTCAACATGTTTACTTTCATCTACCCAACTACTACAAATTCAGAAATATCTTCTACCTTTGTACACAATTTATATTTCTTTTACTACTGTCCCCCTCTCAGGAAAAAAGCAACATCTGGCTAGTTTTTACATTCTAATTCTCGTAATTCTGGTCTGGTTCTCAAACACCACGGCCGTCCTCCAGTGCTGACGTCATTCCCATTAGTTTATGTCGTTTCCATGGATCCTTAAATCAGCGTCGTCGGATACACTTCCGCTAAAACTTCTGCGCGCGCACACACACACGTACACACACGCATTCACACATCACGCGCCTGCTGATTATTAGTTCCCTTCAACTCACACGCAACCCACAGGGAGTAACAAACACACATTAAACACGCCCTTTTGCAGTATGCAACGATATGTATGTGACGTTAAACTCTGCTTTTTAAGGGTATTGATATTACAAAGTAAACACTAATCCAGGTTCTTTTCATATTTCCATAGACTGATATCACATTAATAATAAATAGTTTTAAAATGTAAAACATGAGTTGTTAAATGTAAGACGTACAATATATAATGACAATTGGCATCAATTTCAATGTTTATATTATTTTACAATCTGTGCAGCATGTAACAGCAATAAAGTATTTGACAAAAATATACATGAAATGTCAAAATATGGAACTTCTCAAGACCATTTAGCAGGAGTCTCCGACAACTAGGACCATCAAAAACATAGACACCTATCACAACAAGAACACAGGAGGCAAATCCAAGAAGAGGACCAGGCAAACCATCACCAAAATCGAATCCAAACATGTAGGTATAGCCCATACACTAGGACAGGGACACTAAGCCATCAACCCACGCACAAATACTTGCGTATCAGCCAATACGCATGGCACACATGAATCAGACCACAATTATAACTGAACACTGCTGACAGGAAAAGCTTTTTACAGCGGTTGAAGGTTGTAGACTTTTTTTTTTTTTTACACAGTTGAAATTGAAAACACGTGGTTGCGATATGGCATAGCCGGACAACAATACAGAACTAATGTGTGATTCTGGTGATAGTATGAAAGCTAACAATGACAGCAACGCTTTTTGGCATATCGCATGATGATGATTAACAGATTAATCCCTGTACTCTAATTTCTTTTTACTCTGTTCATATTATTATCACGGTAAATTTCTTCATGCAAATGACAGTCTTTCGTTTCATCATTTGAAAGAAATAAAAATAGGATAAAAAAACACCTCCACGCCTGTTTAATGAATCTTGACATTTGAAGCTTTCTTTAATGAACTAGGAGGCGTACAATAAAGAAAGAAAGCGAGAATTATTTGTTCACGCAGATATACAAGCAAGAGGAGCACATGTGGAATTATCATGTTGACAAATCAATCTGGATGATGATAACACAAAGATAAAATAGGATGCTGCGAATCGCATATGTATGATGTGGGTGGGTTTAGAATGGACATTGTCAGTAATCATCTTAGTAGAAAGGGAAATGTAGGGCAGGATCACGGAATGCAACTTACACCATCTAAATGTTGCAAAGGGCGTTAGAAAATAAAGTGAAGAAGGAATAACAAAGGGAGAGATAGGAAGATAGGTCAAAAAGGAAAGGAAAGAGGCGGCGACTGGCACGAGCAGACGACTGTCTATTTCTTCGTCAAGGAATCGCCATGTACTTCTTATTACTGCAGTCAGACGCGAGACAGAAAAATGTGGTGTATAATAAGTACTATAGATATTTGGCATGGATCATAAGAAGAAGAAGTAAAAGAGAATACAAATATAAGACAAAAGGAGGTGAAAGATGCACGTGGCTGACTTTTGCACTGTTTCTCAAAACTATTGAAAGAAAAAAAAACTATCAGCCAGTGCCACACACAGACTAATCGATAGAAGGACAGGAAGGTAGATAGAACAAACGAACTGAGGAATGAACTTTATTTTTAAAATGATAAGAATTAGACACATAGGCCCGACTTATATTCAGTGAATATGCATTCTTCGATTGTCTTAGACGACCCTTGTGAAAGGGTCGTTTGACTCGCAAAAGGATCGCGGCCCACTAGTTGAGAACCGCTGCTCGAAGATGAAAAAAAAAACGTTATCAGTTCCTTCCAACAGAAAATAGTGTGCAGTTATCATTGGACATTAGTGTCATAATTAGCTTCTTTATTTCCATTTAAATCTCCCTTCTAATCTCTCCATCTATGTGTGTGTGTGTGTGTGTGTGTGTGTGTGTGTGTGTGTGTGTGTGTGTGTGTGTGTGTGTTTTCAATATGAGTAAGCTTCGGCTTGGATATTTTATATTAACATTTTAATGTTTTGAGTTCTTGTCTAAAATGTTCACTTTAAAAGCCAATTGTTAGCTTAGTAAAACGCCCACCCACCCCCACTTCACCCTCTCTCTTTTCCCCATCTTTTTCCCCTCGAATTTCAGCTTTTCCACAATTTTAGTGTGTCCCATCTTTCAACTTTTGATATATTATGGTCAGTAGTTGCCTCTGGGGTCGTAGAAATTGTCAAGTAATCCAATCTTGCCCCCGCATCCAGACGAGGAAAACATTTCAGCTCGTCTTGCCGTAGACTAATGAGCAAGCTGAAAGCGACAAGGACAACACTTGGCTCAGTCGTTTGGAGGATTTGTTCAAACACGACACCTGTTTCAGGAATTGTATAATGGCAGCGTAAATCTTCTTGTTTATCTTCTTTTTCTGACTACACTTCTTTGTTTTCTTTTTTCTTCTTCTTCTTCTTCTTCTTCTTCTTCTTCTTCTTCTTCTTCTTCTTCTTCTTCTTCTTCTTCTTCTTCTTCTTTTTCTTTTTCTTCTTTTTTATTATTATTATTATTCCCTTTTCTCCTCCTGTTCAATTTCTTCTTCTGCGTCTTCTTCTCCTCCGTTTCTTAATTCTCCTCCGTTTCTTTCTCAATATTCAGTGATTTTTCTCAGTTTAGTTTATTCCATGACCCAAATAACAATGCAGTCAACACATCATTATATTCTTTTACCACGCCCACGCGTCTCCACGCTGGTGATTATGCTAAATACTAGTGATAATGTGTCATTTCCCTAAAATAATAAACAGACCAGTTTCATTTTTTTTTTTACTTCCAGTATCTTGTTAATAGTCACAACGTCTTCTTGATCTGTTACTTTTTATTACGTAGCCTTTTTTAACGTGTCTAGCTGTGTGTGTGTTTTTAAAAAACACATTTTATAGCTTTAGTGTAACTTATTACATCATAATAAAAGAAAGCTATTTTATACAGAATAAGGTATACTCATTTTTACCTGTCATATTTAGTTGAGCTAAGAAACAACAAAAATATTCAAGCTAAATTGTAATGTCAGTTTTAAATCGTGGCAAATATATCCAGGAACTGCAGGAAAACCTCATTAACAGGAACTCGCTTAACGAGAACAATTGGTTATCATAATACAATTTTGATCCTAGCAGGGTTGTAATATCATTAGTTCCCCGTTAGCACGAACTGTTTTTCGCATGTGCTCTTGATTTAATTTTTGTTTGGTTCGTTATAATTTGTGTAAACAAGGTTTTACTGTAAAAAAATCCGCCATGTATATATAATACTATGTACAAGTATGAAATTAATAACATATTGTGTTTCATGTCAGAGAAATACTGCATGAAACATTAACATCTAATTCTTTCCGGTCTACACGCCTGCAATAATACAACACTCAAGCCAAACATCAACTTTAATCATTTCTTTCATATTCAACCATGTGATATAAATTTCCAAGAAACTGGTTCTTGGACGCCAATTCTGCCCTTTTATCAAACACACTAAATCCATCATAACAGTGTCAGTTTACGAAGTCGATACATAACCTAACACAACTCGTACTGCTAGAATATATTGCATTCTGAAACATAACTTCTAAGGTTCGCTACACAGTTGCCAGTGATATATTGTACAGTCGTTAATAAAAACTATTAAGTAAATGATTTCTTGCAGCTCCTTCATTCATTCTGTTTTTGCAGTAGGGTCCACCCGCTTTGAAATATGTTTACAGGAACGTCTGGTTTCTTGTAAGGTGACAACGATTTGTTATTAGCCAGAAAGTTGCTGGACATTTCATTTCCAGGAAGGGCAATCTGTATTTTATGAATAAACGCGTTCAGCTTTTCCGATGAAATATCCAGTGAAGTAAAAATTTAGAGCAAATACTCATTTAGATATGAAAGCCAAGTGACTAGCCCATTCAATGTCTGGGCAGGATTTGACTTTCTGTCATTGTATGTCAAGTTGTTTGTACGTGAATGGTTTATTTAAAAAAAAAATTTTTTGTTTGTTACACGTGGGTAAGCAGACGTACAAGGTCCGAGAATAAAGTAAGGAGACTGATTTTATCACGACCAATACGAAAAAGCCATCTACAAAGCAAAGCGTGGGATCCGAATAGGCAACCTTCATCTATGATCTGGCAATTTTCCATCGCCTCCCGATAAGCACACAACAAACAAGACGCCACTTTGTTGACCTAGGTAACCAACATGGAACAAAAAGATAACATAAATTCTGCTTAAAACAGCAAAAATCGCCATTGAGACGGTTGAACAGATACGGTAAGTTTATCGCCTGCACAGATTTTCAGGTGGTATTCATGATTCAAAATTGGTGGAAATTATTACTTATGCAACTACATCTAAACGCCCAATTTCTGTTTGTGATGAGGAACTCATGGCAAAAATCAGAGAACGGATACAAGAAGATCGTGGTTTGCTTGTGAGGATGATGGCATCTAAATGAGATGCTAACAGAGAGACCATTCATAAAATTCATAAAATTTTAGTTGCAAGATTTATGCAAGAAAAATTGTGCTTGTCGGTTTGTACCAAATTTGTTGTTTGACGACCAAAAACATCAGCGTGTTGAATACGCAAAAGACATCATCAACACTTGTAAAAAAAAAAAAAAAAATAGAGGATCAAACATGGATTTTTCGTTATGATTCCACAACTAAACGCCAAAGTGTTAGTGGAAGTCATCATTATTACCAAAAGGAAAAAAAAAAAAAAAATATCTTCGAAGGTCGAAATTGAATACAATGTTGGTGTGCTTTTACGACAGCCAAGGAGTTATTCACAAAGAATTTATTCCAGAGGGACAAACTGTGACAGCCCAAGTTTATTTAAGTATTTTGAAACGTCTATTGAAAAGGATTCTCCAAGTCTGACCCGAGTATTCAGCACTTGGCAGTTTTTTCCCCTTTTTTATAACAATGCACCGGCTCAACGGGCGGTAGTCGTACAGGAATTTGTGGCAAAAAAACAAGTGTGTGTTTTCAACTATCCACCATATTCACCAGACTCAAGTCTCCATGTGATAACTTTCTATTTCCAAAATTGAAGTTACCATTGAAAGGACTCTTCTGTGACGATATTGATGACATCCAAAGGACTGTAACTACAGAAGAGCTACAGAGAGGTTCCAGTGTTTGTTACATCGTGCCACTTGTATATACAGACACACAAACTGACAAACAGACAGAAGTTGATATTTCGTGTTTATATTTACATATAGATAAACTTACTAATATACGGACACCAAAACCGACACACAGACAGACGTGTAGGCACACATACAGGTAGAAAGACAGAAGGACAAACTGACTGACTGACAGCAGCTGAAGTTTTCGTGTGTGGTTTTTTTTTTTTTCAACACACAGATAGACAGAATGATATACAGATAAACAAACTGACACACGGATAGACAGACGTGTAGCAGACTACCAGATATGTAGATAAAAAAATAGTCAAATAGACAGGCAGACGTATAAAATATACAGCCAGACAGACGGACAGACAGTCAAACAGACAGACATATTAGATTATATTGGATCAAAAAAGAATCAATAAGAATAGGCAAAGCTTGTTTCACAGTTGGCTGGGCCGTCCAGCATTCTGTTTTGTTTACCCCTGTCCCTACATCGGCTATTCTTTCGTGCACCATTTTTTCTTGTTGTTGGTAACAACAGTTGTCAAAGACATCTGAGACCTTGAAATGCGCTTCAGTTATGTGTACATCACAAAGCAAATTTAATTATCAGTATACAACTGAATGTAATCGAATAGTATTATAAGTCTAGAAGGTAATAAATAAGCCATTAACAACTTAGTATCACTTACACAGTCAGATATACAGACACACAGCATACATACATGCACAATTATACGTGCAGTTAAAGAGGCACGCGAAAAACTGTAAAGATGGATGGAGAGAGAGAGAGAGAGAGAGAGAGAGAGAGAGAGAGAGAGAGAGAGAGAGAGAGAGAGAGAGAGAGAGAGAGAGTGTGTTAAAAATTAACAGAAAAGCATACATTTTCCCCCACACAAACGGACTTTACACAACGTTCAATCCTGTGAGACAGCAAGAAATAAATAACGTGTCACCTTCCACCTGCTTTCTTCTTCTCAACGAACTCTCCATTTGTCGGCTGCACACAAAAGGACGTCTGAATGTTGTAGTGGTTCTAGAGTGTGCTTACCTAAGAGGCGGGCGTCTATCAATAATCGCGGTAAAGTCATTTAAAAAGATGAGGCTATAGGTGCCCATTAGTGTAGCGTTGCAAGATGTTCCAGTTTGCAAACAGTCGACATTTATTATGAAAAATTATCCCCTTTTTCAAAGTTCTCAATTAACAGGTTGGTTGCCACGTTGTTTTATACAGCTAGACAGCGATATCCCCAATACGTCTGACATTAGAAAGCTCCTAATCGGTCACCTTTTACATTATGTTTGTTAGGAGCGATAAGTTTATTCGTTTCCCCCCCCCCCCCCCCATAAAAATGGGCCCTAAGAACTCCACATGGATACGGCACATATTACGGAGAATATAAAGAAAAAAAACTGAACTACACCGTGACAGTAGGAAAACTGGAGCGGAAGAGAGGCAAAGGGAAACCGAGAGAGCAGATGCTGAATAGTCTGACACCATGGTATGGAAGATCAGCTGGTTGAAAGTACAAACGACAGAAGGTTGTGGATAGACATGACTACCAACGCCACACGGTTTGTTAAATAAGTAAGCTTTGCCTAACAAGGTTTTGGTATGTATGTATCCGGTTTGATTTTTCACTTACAACCTATACATTGGGGTCACTACAGAAAAAAAAAAAATTTTTTTTTTTAACTTTCAATGTTAGACCAATTATTTTATAATGGTCATTTGTAGCGATGTATGTTGATACATTTGTAGACTTCAAATTTAAAAATAAAACATGGTTGCCATGGCAACAGCCGGAATCTTGATGAAAAAACAAAATGTACTTAGACAGCTTAAATTTCAAAAACAAACAGAGGTATTGAAAAACAAATGATTGATTTATAAACTTTAAACCTATGTTTAGGGTCAGGTTTAGTTTATTTACTTCAAAGATGTTTATAAATATTTTATTTAGAATATAAAAATTTTGGTATGTTGAAAAAATACAAAAATGTCGCTTTTTGAGATAATAATCACATTTTAAAAGAAATTACTTAATAAACTATAATTTCAAATAGACCTGACACTATACTATTGTATTAGGAGTATCCACACCAAATTTCACGTCTCTAGTCTTTATATTAGCTGGGATTTTAGGAGATCCCACACACAACAAACAGAAAAATAGAATTGTTAGAAAAGTGACTTTTAAACTTTTTTTTTTATCTTTAAAAAGTGCATGGGTTGGTGTCTTTAGTATTAACTTTTAAATGCTAAATTGTTTACCAATGACACAAATTGTGTGTGTAATCTATTTTACGAATGCCGAACATTACAAAAATGAACACATTAAAAAAGTGATATTTTTGTCATAAATTGGGAAAAAATGCCGTGTAGTCACCCCTTAAAATCATGCAAAATATTTTTTCGTATTGCCATAATGACTTCAAAAAGGCATTCTACACCTTTGACAAAACACCTTTGATATTAAAACTTCTTCTTCTTATTTTTCTGTATGTTCACCAGCTGTAAACTCTAGCAGAAAGTTCTGGTTGTTCATCCAAATTTGGACGGCAGTCCAGTTCCAGAACCTGAGTGTTGCGCATGCATCCGTTTTACAGATCTGACTCATTTCTATGAAGACTGCTGGTTCCTTGCAGCTGGATAAGTATCTGACAGGTTCAACATCTGGCTGCCATATTTTCATTTTAGTGAGTAGGTGTATATGCACTCGAGTTACTGCTCAGAGTGGTGTGTCTCACAAAGTGTAAAATTAAGTATATATTTACACACTTATCTAGTGTGTGTATTGTAATTCAGAAACCCAAGGGATGATTTAATTACCGTAGGCTTACCGTGAAACAGTCAGTGAGTTGTATTACAGGCGCACTGTTGACCTCATCAACAACGCTTAACACTAAAAAGCCTAAACAAATATGAATCTATCATCATCTACTCGATCACTAACGTCATGATAGGAGCATTTATTTTACCTAGCTTTTTATATGCAGTCAACCCTACTGCAGAAATAAATTACCCAGCAAGTGCATTGTGTTGATAGTACAGAGTGTTTTAGAACCGTCTCATCAAATCTCATTATATTCTTTTCAGACAGTTTTTAGCCGTTCATCTCAACATATTTGTCAGCACTATGACAGTAACGATGGCTTTCGGAAAACCTGAAGGTATACCACTTTTGACTTAGAATAACCTAGACTTTCGACCGTGTTCCTAAAAAAAAAGAGGGATATTTACATATTCATCTCAACCCGCCTTTTTTTGGCCAGTCATTTGTGATACTTTTTGGTAGTTACTGACAAGCAATTACTCACAGGCTCACAAACACTCCCTTCCCTTCCCGACCCCCCCCCCCCCCCCCCCCCCACGCCGCCTCAGACAGAAAATGCTGTTATTGATAGATAAGGTAGGTAAGTAGTTGTACCCCACCAGGACATCACACAAGCGATAAACACCGGATGACACAAACTGCCACCATGCAAATGAGGATCACTGGTGGGAAGGTCACGGAAACCTCGTTCAGCTGTTGGGCCAGATTTAAGGCCCGGTTAAATTTAGGGCCCCCTGCAAAAGCCAGGGGTGTGCATCAAAATAAAAATAAAAATTGCATTCCACACGGGGAAGACGTTTGCATCGCCATTAATAACGAGGTTATTGAAAAGCGAACAGACATAATTAGAAGGGAAATAACCAAAAGAAAATTCGTAACCAAAAAAAATATACACCACGGTATACTGAAATACACTGTACAAATGTAAAGAAAAGGTCCCTTTTCCACGTCTTTAGTTGTACTGGGTTTATAGGGTTAGATCTATTTTTTAAAAACCTGTCTGCACCTCGTGAGTGATATTGTTAGCATCTCACCGGCCACATTTATGTCCCAGGATTTAAGCTGATACCCATTTAAGGCTTGGTGGAACTGGAAGTTAATTACCTCCAAGGAATAGCACTTCCCGTCATTTTTAGGATGAAATTTTTAGTTATTTGAAGCCGTACTCTGGCTTTGCCAGGGGCCGCAATAAAGCCTGGCCAAAAATATGGCCTAGAGGCTAAACTCGGTTTCTGGGACCTCTCCACGGTGATCCTCACCCACATTGTGGCATATTGTGTCATCGGGTGTTTATCGCTTGTGTGATGGCCCGGTGGGGTAGAAAGTCAGTCATTCAATTACCTGTATTTAAAAAACAAAGGCAAATATCGTCAGGACCTGAACTCACGACCTTCAGATCCACAGGCGAGTGTCTAGCCCCTACACCACGGCGGCTCTCAAGATTAGAATAAAGTTAATTTTAAACGGAAAGACGTGATCGCGACATCTTCATGTTAATAAGTAATGACCCATACAAACTTTAAACCGAATGTAAACGCACAGAAAGACACTACACATCACATGTTTCGAAATATAACTTGATTATTAAGCAATCATTCCAATGTAGTTCCAATGTAGTTGCTACCTGCAGTACTTAACCTCATTGGACGAATTGCTCAATGATCAAGTTATATTTTTTGGGGTACCGGGTGCAGCCTTGGGAAGTAAAAGCAGCCGGCTTGATGCTTACAACATCACCAGCCAAGTACCGATAGGCCTATAAAATATAGGTCTAGTCCTTTGTGTCAAATATACCTAAGGCGTGGAAAATGGTCCTTTACTTTTACATTGTTCGTTAAATTCGAGGCACATATTTCGTTTGCAATTTGCTAACAATTGTCTCGTGACTTCTGTAGTACACAGTAGTTCAGCGTTATTTGTTGCCTATTATGTGTACGATATTCTTAAACTCAAAATTATTTCCATTACCTTGTCTTGTTCCTTGCCCACGAGATTCAATCGTGACACTGCTTTCGAAATTATCCCCATTCCTTTTTTTTTTAAATTTCCTAGCTACATCCTTAACAGTGTTCTGAAAACACTTGTAACTGCTTCCTCTTTGGCCTCACCTTCTCCTCCATTGTATTCCGCATTGCAGTAAAACGAAATGTATATATTTTGCCCACCCCCTCCTTTTCCCTCTCCCAGTTAAGCTGATTTTTCTTAGAAAAGAAAACATCTCATGTTTATATCTTAACGCGTACTGAGTTCCAGCCCCAAATATTTGCAGACCAGTCACTTCTCAATGTCTGTTGTGGTCAGTATCTATCGTCTTTATTTACAGGGTTTTCTCGAAATAATTTTAGGCTTTGTTGTTAAAAGGAATTTATGGCTGCCAATGTGTCGAGTGTTGATTAAGAATTCTTTGTCGTTTATGAGTTGAGTTTCGTGTATGATATACAAAGGATCTTTTGACACAGATATAACTATTCTATCGTATATTATGTATTAAATGACAACTTTATGCTGTTTATTTACATTTGTAAAGAATTCTTTCGGTTTTTTTAGAGCTGGCGGAAAAGGCAAAAACGATACCGGATATTCCTAATGAGAGCTGGAATGAATACGAAAATGACACTTCCTGCAGCACAACAGAAATCTACATAATGACCATCTTCGGTATGATAGAAAAGCTTGAAGGTTTGCTAACATGAGTGGAATTCCGCAACTGCACAGCTCAGAATAAATCGATAGATGGAGGAGACAGATTTTGTTCCTGTTGTAGACCATGATATGACATCTTCAGACGCTTTTTTTTTCTTTGGTCTATTGTACAAGTTTTGCAATTTTCTAAATTCCCGCCCGCCTATGGAGCCTCTATGTTTTTTGTTGTTAGATTGTGTAACAGTGGTTCTCAAATGATTCTTCTTCTTCTTCTTCTTCTTCTTCTTCTTCTTCTTCTTCTTCTTCTTCTTCTTCTTCTTCTTCTTCCTTCTTCTTCTTCTTCTTCTTCTTCTTCTTCTTCTTCTTCTTCTTCTTCTTCTTCTTCTTCTTCTTCTTCTTCTTCTTCTTCTTCTTCTTCTTCTTCTTCTTCTTCTTCTTCTTCTTCTTCTTCTTCTTCTTCTTCTTCTTCTTTTTCTTCTTCTTATTCCTTTTCTTCTTCTTCTTCTTCTTCTTCTTCTTCTTCTTCTTCTTCTTCTTCTTCTTCTTCTTCTTCTTCTTCTTCTTCTTCTTCTTCTTCTTCTTCTTCTTCTTCTTCTTCTTCTTCTTCTTCTTCTTCTTCTTCTTCTTCTTCTTCTTCTTCTTCTTTGTCTTCTTTTTTGTTTTCTTTTTCTGCAAAAGCTGCCTCCTGTTTCTCTTATTCCTTCTTCCTTTTTTTTTTACTTTACACATTTGCAGACGAAAACAAGAACATATTTAAACAAAGCAGCAGTTACACTGAAGACATGTCAATAGCAAACACTAACAAATAAACACATCTCGATTAGACCAACTGCTGCTTTGAGAACTGAAGTGACCTCAACGTGAAAGTCGAATTACAAAGTGCTGCAAACCTAGATAAAAACCTTTCAAAATGTATAGCAAGTAATCTGGTAATCTGGTAATAATTTAATCTGGTAATCAGTTAATCTGCTCTTCATGTAGTCTGGTCGTCTGGTAGTCAGGTAATTCTACTTTAATTCTCACAGCGAACCAGACACCCCATAGCTCCGCTACCGTTCTAAAGAAAAAGGCACATAAGATAGTGGTTATCTCCGGTGGAAAAACTGACACAAGACTGCCGTCTCAGGATATCCACTAGTATACACACGCATTTAAAGGATAAGGCAGTCATGAAACCTGCTAGAAAAAACAGTCCGACATTAGAAATCTAGTTCATCATCGACGAAAGCAGAAGGTAAAAGCAGATCACTAGTTGCACACGCGAATAATGTTAACTACGTGATGTACCACAACTTCATTGGTAAAAGGCCACTCGCCATTTTCGGAATCTTCACAACACCAGGTCGGTCATAGTTAAAAATCATTCCAAATTAAATCTGTTGTTCACAGTGTGGCGCCATGCACTCAATTCAGTAGCTTGGCTATTATATATATATATATATATATATAAGGCTTTATTCTTCGCGTTCACCGGCTGTTAACTCCTGTGGGAAGTTCTGGTAGTGTGTCACCTCTGGACTTTAGACTTGTTCCGGAACCTGAGTGTTGTGTGCACATCCGTTTGATAGTTCTGACTTATCTATATGCAGATTGTTTCTTCCTAGCCTCTCAAGCTAATGCACTACAACTTCAAAGGAAACACCCAATTAGTCGACTCTTACGACATGCTTGGGATGCCAGGGGGGCTAATTATGTTTTCCACTACATGGAAACCCGGAACCCACCTGTCTCTGAATGAATGAAAATGCAACGACCACCGACTGTCAGAAACAAAACTTTGCCACGACCATAAACAGTAATAGTGACTGTGATCCATTTTGACCGTAGAAAGCATGAAACCCTAAACAACCACTCGAGAACCGCTGTACTAAAAAGGACAATGTGTTTCTACAAGGTGAAGTGCAGATCGGTCGACTCAGGTTTTCGTTCTTTATTAACATGCTACCCCAGATGACGTCACATGACAGTCCAACCTTTCAGAGGGTGGAAAGACTGGGTTTCCCGGCTTTCTGATGCTTTTAGCGACCACAAAACATCTTGAACTGGTCCTAACCTCAACCTACCTACGTACCACGAGAGAGTGCAGTCTAGGTTCCACGACCAGGGTTTTGGGTACCTTAAATACAAAAATGTATAACGATGCTGCGCACCCTTTCCGCCCATTCTACATTCCTGATTTCTTTGTGTCGGTGCACCTGGTCGATACACGGGCAATTGCTATAGAGGACAGCCAGAGGAATCTAGCAAGATCCATCAGTCAGGTGTCATCTCCGCAATGAATATTTGCTGCAGTGGGTCCCCAACATGCTCTGTCTGTCAAACTGATAATACATGCTCTGAGACTGCTATTTGCCTGTCCCTTCATGTTGTCCTCCTAATTGCATCGTTAGCTACGCATTGGTCGCTTGGCTGTGACCTCCCCTTTCAGTAAAAGTTTTGTATTATTTTGTCTTTTGATGTGGCCACAATATTTCCATTGTCACTTCTTTATTTCTTTCGTTTATTCTGTTTATCTTTACAGTCTCTCAAAAACTTCTGCATTGGATTTTTGTTAATCCGTGAAATACTATCTACTTTTTTTTTTATGTCCCTATTTGCAAAAAGACTGCACACATTTATGTCTATAAAACCATAGTATGAGACATGTGCAAGCCCATATCAGTTTAAGACGAAACTTTCCATTAACAAGAAGTAATTTTTTTCTCCTGTCGCATTCAAGATATTTAAAAACCAACTACTAAAAAAAAGGGGAGGAGCGAGAGGGGGTGGGGGGGGGGGGGGGGGGGGGGTGGGAATTCCCTCAGGAAAATAGTAAATACGGTAGCGAAGACCTAATTATGTGACGAGATGTTGTGATCACCTAAAATGACCTCAAGAATCCTTATAGGTAAAACCGGTTCTTTAGCTTAGAACTTTGGCTTGAGTTCAGCTAGCATTGGCTGTTAACGAGAGAAGATAGCCTATGTTAGACGAGTTCACACATACTTTGAAAAAAAAAAATAAGGGTCCAGATTATAGATTAACGTGTAGCTGATTCCAAGCAGCAGTATAGTTATTTTCGTGTGATACATTTATAGAACACAAGATTTGACAGATGTCTAAAGATTAACCATTCCTGATCGCTATCATTGTGTGACGCCTACTGCATTGTCTCTATACGTTTCCTTAAATTTCTTTTTAGGAGACGATTTTTATTACATAATTATCTACATCTGTACTGCACTAATTATCACCATCATGGACTTCCAAATCTGCCATTAAGCGCCGTGGGGAGTCCTATTCTATTTCCATCTCTTAATTAAAAGTGACACTAGCCCTTGTAATTCCGCGTGGATGTACAATACCCTAACGCCATTAATCAATCTTTTCCATGTACTTTTCACTCATTTATGGTATTTTAGATGCAGCGCCAGTGTTTTAAAATGTGATCGCTTTATGACGAGATAAACAAAACATGTGACCTTCTGCTTTTCGACTTTAGTGGAAGATGTGGTGCTGCATGCTTTCTTTAGAATTATTTCTACTTGGTTTCAGGTGCTTCTTCTGTTGGTTCACCGGCTGCCATATCTAGCGCTGAATTTCGGTTGTTTATCCACTCGTAGACATTTCTGGCGCCTCGCGTCTCAGTAGATCAACTTCAACTTCTAAGGTGGAACACCTAATTAGTCAACTTCTACGACCTGCTTGCTAGGGGAGACTGGCTCTATCCCGCCACCTCCACAACTCCCTACAAACAATGAGACTCCTAAATCCACATTGGAAGGTCTGGTTTGATTTGGCAACTTTTCGCCAGCATTTTACATTTGTTAATTTTACGTGAATTGTACTATACTGTTAATGTCTATCGCTTGGTATTCATACTTAGCCTAAGTTAAGATACTTACGTCTTTATATATTCACAGATTTACTGATTTGATCTAATGATTTCAGAATCGACGTCATAGCACATCGAGCCTACCCACAGATGGTTCGTCTCCAGCAGTAAATGTCTTCAGGTGTAGATGCTAACTATTCACGCTGCTCACTTATTATACGCACGCCTTTTTCTACTTCTCAATACCCTTGTTCCTGCCGGTTCCAGTCCTAATTCTTCGTTGACACGTTCCTAACATGTTATTTCATCTAATCTTATGTCTTCTTTTCATCATCATCATGTAGCAGGTTCTTTGCAGAATGTCGCTCTCATCACAGTCTGCCAAAAAGAAACTCGGTCTCTCGCCAGTTCTACCGCCTAATGTACTTTCATACTCAAGGAGTCAAATCCTGTGCCCATCTTCGTGTCGGTCGGCCCCTGCTCCTCTTTCCTAGTACCATGCCTTCTGCTTTAATTTGTTTCCAGTCCGTCGTGGCGCTTGATATTACCAAACTATTTCAGCTTCCTAGACAGGATGCTGTTTATTAGCCAATCTTCCTTGATCTTTCAAGATCGTTTACAATGGCCTTCAGAATGTCTTCCTTATCCATACTAGTGTACTCATAGCTATCCGCACTCTTGCATATGCGTGCCGATAGCTGTCGACACTACTGCATGTGTGTACCCATAGCTGTCGACACTATTGCATGTGTGTGCCCATAGCTGTCGACACACTTGCTTATGTGTGCCCATAGCTGTCGAGACTTTTGCATATGTGTAACAATAACTGACGACACTATTGCATATGTGTGGCCATAGCTGACGACATTCTTGCACATGTGTGCCCATAGCTGACGACATTCTTGCATATTTGTACCCATAGCTGACGATATTCTTGCATATGTGTGCCCATTGCTGACGACACTCTTGCATATGTGTGCCCATAGCTGACGATACTCTTGTATATGTGTGCCCATAGCTGACGACACTCTTGCATATGCGTGCCCATAGCTGAGGACAGACACTCTTGCATATGTGTGCCCATAGCTGACGACTTTCTTGCATATGTGCACCCATAGCTGTCGACATTCTTGCATATGTGTGCCCATAGCTAACGAAACTCTTGCATATGTGTACCCATAGCTGACGACACTCTTGCATATGTGTTCCCATAGCTGTCGACACTCTTGCATATGTGTGCCCATAGCTGACAACACTCTTGGATATGTGTGCCCATAGCTGACAACACTCTTGGATATGTGTGGCCATAGCTGACGACACTCATGCATATTTGTACCCATAGCTGACGACATTCTTGCACATGTGTGCCCATAGCTGACGACATTCTTGCACATGTGTGCCCATAGCTGACGATACTCTTGCATATGTGTGCCCATTGCTGACGACACTCTTGCATATGTGTGCCCATAGCTGACGACACTCTTGCATATGTGTGCCTATAGCTGACGACAGATTTGCATATCCAAGACAGTACTCACAAGGAATGGCAGTGACTGGTGCCATCATCGAGCTCTAAATTGAAAAATAAACTTTCCTATGCAGCTAAATGTGAGAGATTACAGTTTTTGTTAGTAATGATGATGATGATGATACTATAACATATATATATATATATATATATATATATATATATATATATATATATATATATATATATATATATATGTTTATCGCTATCTTTGATGTCCTGGTGGGGTACAACTTACAGACAGACAGACAGACAGACAGACAGACAGACAGACAGACAGACAGACAGACAGACAGACAGACACGTACTTACATACGTACGTACATACATACATACAACCTGAGTTATTTTTAGCAGTTTTTGCAACCAGCTCGACTGCATTCACCTCTACTAACGTCTTTTTTTATCACTTAGTTTCATGGTTTCGACAGTGGTATCAAGAGAGCAGACCGTCCAGAGGGCAATGGCAATTTTGCCTAGAAAAACCACAGGGGCTGTTGGTGTTGGTTCTGCATTGTCCTGTAAAGTATACGCAACTAACCTTTAACTGCGATAAGAGGGGACCGCTTTTGCGTAGCGGTTAGATCTTCGCCTGAAGGTTGTGAGTTCGAATCAGACCGGAGCCAGATTCTTTCAAATGACCTTGGCTTTCAGGTCGACCCAGCTATGATTGGGTAGCAGGTGAAATCCGTGGAAGTAAAAGTGGCCGGCATGATGTTGACGACATCGCCCACCGATGGCCGATTGGTCTATGAAATATAGGTCTAACCCTATATACCCTGAAGGTTTGGAGGAGGGCCCTTTACTTACTTTACTGTTGTAAAACGAGCCAAGAGAAGAACTGTCAAATATAGTAAATTAAATAGATAAAGGAAACAGAGACATTGTGACGAACTGTATAATGTTAAGATGTGACAAGAACAGAAACGATATTTTTAATGTTTTTGCTTCTTTGACTGATTCGGATAAAATTCAAACGACGGGTTGACAAATAATTTGTTAATAACAATATCCTAATAAAATTTAAAAAAAAAATAGAACAAGAGACACAATGTCCATTGGAAATAGATACATGTAACGGAAAATAACTGGGCATGACAATATTAACGACAAAACGACCCGACACGCCGTGAATATCTGGCTGAGATCAATGAAAATTAATGCACAATTTATCAAACAATTTTACAAACGAGGAACTGATTGAAGGATAATCAAATATACGTTTAATCCAAAAGGGAGAGCCAGACACAGGTCGCACGTACGCAAAAAAGCCACTAAAAGACACACACGGTGTGTAAAAAGTTGGAGGGGTGAGGGTGAGTGGGTCCTTGTGACAAAGTGATTAGGTATTTACTTCCCGCCCTGGGGGTGCAGTAGACACAACCACAACAATGACTAGAAAGTAAATGACATAGAAATATACAACTGAACATTTAGTCTAGTTATTCTTAAAATAATATTCCAACAGAACAAAAGAACTTATATACAGCCAAGATAAAAACTTAACCGAAAGGAGTAATCGGGGGAGATACTTATGTAAGGATACTTCAAACATAATTATTTAAGGATGCGTTTAAAAAGAGGCAGAAATAAACAAGATAAACACAATAAATAAAGATTTAATAAAAAAAAAAAAAAAAAAGAATCGTTGCAATAACGAAAACGGGAAACTATGAATGAAGCTATTTTACATGAGCGGTTGCTGTTTAATTCCTCATCTTCTTCTTTTTTTTTTTTTTTTTTTGTCCTCGTGACATAAATACGTTGTGCTGTTTACAGCAGAACTGTGATATTTGCGCTTCATCGAGCGTTAGTTGACCAGGTTACCTTCCCGGATAGTTTCGTAGGACATGGACATGTTGAAGCCTTATTTCTGTGGTGGTCTCTTTGTCCCCTTATCTACTGGTGTTGCCCCTGGAGACCCAGTCAAGGGCATCCACGTGTAGACAAGGGAAAGGCCGGGGCAGATCGTGTTCATTCCTCGCCATCCAAGGAGGCTTACATAAATGCAGAGCCGATACATGACGCTCTGGTCCTGGGCTCACTAAGGAATCGTCACGTCCTGAACATGAATGCTTAATTTCACATTTGAATGTTAAGTGCTCTAATCGTCACGGGCTGCACCCTTCGGAGATCAGCAGGGAGCAGCCCGCAGGTCCGGGACTTCGATGGATTCACAAATAAGTAAATTTTTATTCAGGACGTTAGACACGTTTAACCTTGTTTCATCTAGAAACTTAGCGAAACAGTAGGGCAAAAGCATCCAACCGGCACGGCTTCCCATTTTAGCTTCCAAACTCTGGCGAGTGGGGTCAATGGCAACGGGCATGTCAAATCGTTTTGCCAGTTAGTAGGACATTTTTCTGTCGGACATTAGGAAGTGTGTTTCTGTACCATAGGACATGGATCAGAAGGACACTTATACCAGATCAGCACACTGATAGAGGCAGGTTGTCGTGGTTTGCCCTAACGCAGTGTCGACGACGTTGAGGAACAGCAAGAGATGAACGGAGACAGTACTGTTCCGCGAGTTACCGCCGGCAAGAGATGTTGCTCAATAAGGCTGCGAGCAATTTTCTTGTTATATAGTTGAATCCCAGGAGTACAGTAGTTCGTCCTACTCGACAGGCGTTTAAACCGAGGGTTGTCATTAAGTAATATATTCGGTTAAAGAACTTTACCCATGTTCCAAATAAGTTCTGATATACGTTTTCACCCATGCATTGAAGTTGGGATAATATGTACCAGCCTGAACACTACATCTCTAGAGGCCGCCATCTCCAAGATTCCCTCCCAACT
Organism: Candidula unifasciata; assembly: GCA_905116865.2. Classification (NCBI taxonomy): domain Eukaryota; kingdom Metazoa; phylum Mollusca; class Gastropoda; order Stylommatophora; family Geomitridae; genus Candidula; species Candidula unifasciata. The sequence goes on along the minus strand of CAJHNH020001281.1, from coordinate 61,825 downwards.
CGGGGCAGGACACAAAGGTGAGCCCTTAACCCTGACTTGTATGTGCCGCAGGAGTCTTGCATGTGGATCCTTAAAACCATCTCAGTGTTGGCGGGCTCTGACGTGGGGTACGGCGTACTTCTTTATACACATCAAAAGGCCTTCATTCTCCCATGCATGTGATCGATATCACCGTGCGTTTGGTCACTAGACCAAGATTTCATAGCAGTTACTGAGATGTACGGAGAAATCAAAACCCTTTCAGCGAGACAAAAGTTGCTTGTCTACTTACTTGAAGGTTTTGATTTCAAATCCAGATCGAGACATTTTTTGTTAAATTGACAGTACTGCCCCGGTTGACACTGACTTGAATAAGTACAAAGAAAAAAAAAAAGGATCTCGGAGATAAAGGCAACCTGAGTAGTGACCACATCACTCAAAGAGCGTCGATTTGTCTATCAAGGTATAGGTACCTTGCCACATTGTGGTTAAGCATTAGCATCTTCCTTCCATCCTTTTACGGGAAGCACATAATGTAGCCTGGTTTGGATTTAGGAAATGTATTTTTACCGCAAACAGACCATATACAATCTCACTGACTTTCCTGTTTCTAAATATGTATTTGCCAAAAATCTCGCGTGTTTTGAATATTCTTTTCTTTCAGGGGGCCAATTTTCTAATTTTTGAAATGCTGCTTCACCGGCGGTCAATTTAAACTGCACCGTTTGACTTCAAGAAACGTTTTATTTAAAACTAACGCCTAGATCCTCCAACTTTACTGTTTCCTAAAATCTAATTGTTCTGTCCACTATCTCTGATTAGATGGGGTACACAAGAATCCACTAACCTTTATGTAGTACTGTTCCAAAATAGCATTGCAAATCCATTTATAGAGCTAATATAAAATCATTGCTTGAAATGCTATCTTTGACACAGTTATATACGTGTGTACTGCTTCAATTTCTTTATTGTGCCATGAAAAAGGGGTTACGTGCCACGCTTGACACACCTGCCATAGGTTGCCGAAGTCACACACACACATACACACACACACACACACGCACACATGAGTGCTACAACCTACAGCTTACACTCCACCCACTGCCCAACAACAGCCAACCCCCCCCCCCCCCTTTCCGAACCCCTTCGTTCCACGCTCCCACTAATAATAATGGGGAGGTTGGAAGCTGCTCACACACCGTTTAAACATATTATATCCCCCCCCCCCCCCCCAACGTTTTTTTTTTTTTTTTTGGTCAGCACTCCTTCACGAACACAATCCTGGTCATGGAACGAGCTGATCTACACTAGTCAGAGGTACATCGCGACCTCTGCAGCACTCTCCACTCCTTCTTTCAATAGTCTACGCGTGAAAGACAAAAAGTGGCGACATGATCTTTCTTGGGCCGGAGGAAACTGCATATTGTGAGATGAGAAAATTACCAGCCAGCCTGACAGCTTTATAAAAGAGACAAATGCGGTTTTCTAGAAGTAAACAAAAGACAATTTTGATTTATTAAGTCTGTCACAAATCTGAGCCATTTATATGCAACATGGAAAAAAATGTCTTCATCCATTCTGAACCGTGGACAAGAAAGAGTGTCAAAATCAAGTGGTGTCTACATAGAAGCCTGATCCATAGTTTGAATATTTCTCATGTCATATTTCTTTCTACCTTTCTTTACAAGACACGACAAGAGAATCTTTGCTTACGGATTTCTGCACCGGATCACATCGTTATATTTCTGATGTAAATATTGTTTTTATGGTAAGGAGAGAGATCAGCTTTCGATCTGTCTTGTAAGATATCTTTGTGAGGAAAGATAACACGAATTTGGAACTGTTGCGTTTTTCAGTCCATTTTGTTTCTTATTTCAGCAATTTTTTTTAGTGATTTCCTGTCAACGTTTCCTCATTATGTGCCTAATATATTATCATTTTAGTTTTTGGAATAACTTTTGATACAAACGGCTGTCCACGTATTTCTTATATTTTTTCGCCTCTCTTGAATTCATCCAATTTTATGTTTATTTCTTTTTTTTTCTGGGGGGGGGGGGGGGGGGAGGGGGGGGGGGGGGGGGGGAGGGGGGTACACGATGCACCATAACACACTTAACTTTCATTCCGTGTCTTTTGTTGTTCCCCACATTTTATTTTCTGCAATGCTTCACATTATTCGAGTTTCTGTATCACGCTTGCTTTTTTCACAGCATGTGTTAGCTGGCCCTATGCGCAACTCTCCTTCTTTCTCATCTACGCTTAGGACCGGTAGTGACAGAAACTTGTATTTTTAAAACGTTATATTCAAATGATGCAATGTTTGTGGCAGTAGTGCGGGCTTGTACAACAGTTTAAATTACATATTTGGTCTGCTATTCTTTATAGGGCGTCGCATGCCAACAACAAAACGTGTGAGCTTTTTCCGGTTGTAATGTTAGGTAAATTGTGATTCATAGCGAGAGTCATCAGGAGATTTAGGTGTAGACGAGGGATCAGCATCACGGCACAAGGGTAGTAGCCCAGTAGTGCTCCGTTTTACTTCTGACTCCAGCCTGAGTCCGAAGAATCTCAGCGCATGGCAAGAACTCCGTAGCACCGGCGAGTGAATTTAAATACTTTGCGTAGATTTTTAACACCAAACTTTGACGGGCAGCCCCGTTATGACACTCTTTTTTTCGATTTTCAACTGCCAAGGGAATTTTTACGTGCGTAACAATACACACGGGCGTATGATCTTACTTTCCAGAGATCGTGTGAAATTACTAGAAGTTATGGGTGGAAAAATTCCAGCCTTCACTTGAGCTTGAACCCGGGACCTCTAGCACTTGATGCGGACGCCATACCTTGAGACCATGCAGTTCCTTAAGATCCTCTGGAAAGAAGTTCATAACGTGCCTGTTATGAGATTCATAACGAAAATCCTATGTATTGAGATTCACAACATACATATTCTGTATTTAAATTTAGAATAAGCATCCTATGTACCAAGAAAAGGTTCTTTTACTTTTTATCCGTTGCCTAGCCTTGTGGTTATCATTATCATTGGTATCACTATTTTTCGTCTTCGTTGCTTTCGACACATCGTGTGTTTTGTGGCCGCCGAAAATGATTTGTAGTCTCGTGACTTACCAGGGTAACTTCATATTTACTATAAATTCCGTCTGATCACAAAGTGTTGAAATAAATTATTCGCATTTCAGTTCTTTTTTTTTTTTTTTAGTTTGTGCTTTATTTTATGTTCATGTAACTCTGTAGCAATGCACCTGACGAGATACAGCGAAATATGCCTGGCAATGAATTGTGCAATGTATTGTTTGTGTCAGCATTATTTAAATTCGTTGCTTGAGTTACAAATGTTCATTAGGTAATTTTTTTTTAAAGTTAACTTTGGGGATGGGCGACGTGTAGGTCTTTTAGCCTCGTCTGCTCTTTTCTTGTACGAAGATCTTTCAACTGCAAGGTGGTCTGTAATTATGAAACTTTGTCTTTACCATGCTATCGAAGGGCGTTCTTTGTGTTTTTTGGCCTTCCTTTATTCCTATGCCCGCGTGGGTTCCAATGCAAAGACATTCTAGTTATGCTGTTCTCCTGTTTTCTCAGTGTGTGTCCTATCTAACGCCAGCGTCTTTTCCTCACCTCTTGGTCCACTGGAGCCTGTTTAGTTCTCTCCCAAAGTTCTACATTAGTTATTCTATCATACCATTTAATTCCCTCTATTCTGCACAGGCACCAAGTAATGCATGTCTATAATTTATTAGTAATTGTCTTAGTTGTTCTCCATGTTTCCGCCCGATACAAAAGTACTGATTTGACATTAGAATTAAACATTTGTATTTGAGTATTTCTTTTAAAATCTTTTGACATCCACAAATTCCCCAGTGCTATGAAAGCCCCTCTTGCCTTCTGTATTCTTATTTTAATATCTCTATCAGTTCCTCCATCTTTATCTACATTACTGCCCAAATAGGTGTACGACTCTACTATTTGGAGTGGAGTGCTATTAAGAGAAACCACATTACTATTTGTCTGATTTATTCTCATTATCTTTGTCTTTCTTTAACTTTTATATCTAAGGGCGTTAATAACCAATAAAGCAAAAACAACTGTGTTTTCAGTATGTATGCATTTTCACTCCAAGAAGCCTCATTGTTTCAGTTGATTTCATTGTGCTAATTTACAGTATGTATTCATTTTCACTTTAAGAAGCCTCATTGTTTCAGTTGATTTCATGATGCTTTTCTACTCTGCGCGATCCTGTCTTTTTATTTAGTATCGAATCTGTCTAGCTAAACTTTCCTCTTAATTATTTTCTTCAGCAGATGTTTGAATGCATAAGCTAGAGTGGGCTTAAAATGTATCTGAGTCCATTGTATTAACGGTTTAAGCAATGATATCTCCATAGAATTAACGGTTTAAGTAATGGTATTTTCATAGAATTAACGGTTTAAGTAATGATATTTCCATAGAATTAACGGTTTAAGTAATGGTATTTTCATACAATTAACGGTTTAAGTAATGGTATTTCCATAGAATTAACGGTTTAAGTAATGGTATTTTCATAGAATTAACGGTTTAAGTAATGATATTTCCATAGAATTAACTGTTTAAGTAATGGTATTTTCATCGTATAACGGTATATTAATGGTATTCTCCTTTTCCGTTTCTGTGGTTCGGCGTTATTCCTAATAATAGAGGTTGGCGCCTTGTGTTGTGATTTACAGCTAGAGTGTGACATGTGCTTTTTGACCCAAAATATTCGATTACAGCAAACCAGTTATTAGTCGCCCTTTACGTTTTGTTTTGTTTCGTTCCCCTAAATGGGGTCAAGGAACCCATACAGGGATAGAAAGGGTATTACTATAGACGGGAACTAATGGAGAAGCCAGCTACTTTTTAATTAAACAACGCTGTTGACGTAGAGATGTAGTTCATGTAACACTTCTCTTGCTGCTTGACAGATTCATTTGGTGCGTTGTTATTTAGTTTATTTCAGCGGCGTGGTGAATTTTTTTCTTATTCATATTCTTTAAAATCCATCTTGAGTCACAAAAGACTATGTCGATTGTCATTTATTTATGAGCTAGCGAGAAAAAGAAAGAAAAAAAGGAAAACACAAGAAGGGAGACGAGGACAGAAGCATGCTTAGGACAATAAGTAGTTCCCGTTGGACTGCAAAAACAGGAAAAGTAAAGAAGAAAAAAACAAGTGGTCTTCTGGTGCAAGAAAAATAAAATATGAATCATGGCTGACGCGATGAATATGTAAATAGGGAATTACACAACAATAACTAAAAATATATCTTCATATGCAGTGACTAGACAGACCACGTGCACTAACTACAAGAACTGTTCTGGATCAAACTAACGTGAAAATAATAATCACACTCAACATCTGTTTTTTTTTTTCCTGAACATAAAACTAGCCTGCACATGCTCGAAGTTATTCCTATAGTACACCGCATCACGCGCTGTCCGTCTGGCTATATGTGAGTTAATAACTCTTGCCGCAAATAACAATATATTTCAATCAACAACGTGTTCGAACATATGATGTGCCAGTCACACTAGCTAACAAAGATTTGAGTTCGCCTTCAGCGACCTACAATCAGAATCTCCGGCGAGGATGCACATCTTACACAATATATCTACTGAACGTACCGCCAAGCACGAAACCATCTCTCTACTCAGTCCCCCCTCAACCAACTTTGCGCTAAAAAGGTCAGGACCTAAAAGTAAAAAAAAAAAGCCTTTTCTCAAGTCCCGGGTCTTCTATAACCTCCACAAACCACCGTAACTCGCTGGCCACTTCAGGAGAGTCCTGATCTGCAATCTTGCCGGTGTGAGTTCGCAAATGTAGCCAAACCAAAATTATCAACAGGCTAACAACCTACGGATACCAGCCTGTTACATTTATACTACGTGTGACTGATCAAGTCTTTCCATTTTCTTTGCTGTTATTTGTGCTGGAATTCGTGCTTTCTTCTGTGAACTGAATAACCTACACTTGTAAAGAACCATTTCTAACGGCTTTAGGCTTACTGGATAGATATTGCTAGACTTATGTTTAACAGGTCAGTCGGTACTCGGTAGTCGAAGTGGTCAAAATCAAGCAAGCCCCCTTTACTTTCTAGGACTTTACTTTGTACCCGTTTAAGATTGGGTCGACCTATAAGCTGAGTTCATCTTTAAAAAAATAGTCCGACTTCGTTCGGAATTGAACCCACTAATTTCAAATCAGCAGTCGAGCGTTTAACTGCTACGCCACGACGTTTTTCCTGCCTAGATACAGTACCATGTAATTTTTTGCCTGCCTCGTCTGAACTTTTCTTGCACAAAGCTCCGCGCTATAGTATATCTTATTACATGCCGTTAACACCCTATAGGCATCATTTAACGCCCTTAAAATAGACCCGGGCGTCTTGAAGGCAACTGCACAAGACCGAAATACACAGCGAACGTCTATCCGAAAAGGCCCAGCGACAGCGATCAGCGCAGACAGGCTAGAATGACCCTATAACAAACCCCTTATCTATAGACACTGTTCCCTTACCTCATTGTCCTAGATTCTTCAGGGTCCATTTTGGGCTTATAAGTCACCTACGGTCACATATCTCAACTAGAGTTTCATGGCGGATGAAAGAAATTGTAGTTTTCATCACTTATAATAGAGGAACAACAACAAATTCTGTTATTACTCCTTGTTTTGATAGTTTACTTTTTGGAATTGTAACAATTTCCCCGAAATCAGAATTTTAAAATTACGGTAATGCAATTTATGGTGTTATACGCGAATGCAGAGGTGCTGACTGACATATTTTGCGCACCAGAACGAGTGTTTCTTTTCGTCAAGACCTCAGTGCTTTTTCTGGTCAAAAACTCAGTGCTTTTTCTGGTCAAACCCTCAGTGCTTTTTCTGGTGAAGACCTCAGTGCTTTTTCTGGTCAAAGCCTCAGTGCTTTTTCTAGTCAAGACCTCAGTGCTTTTTCTGGTCAAGACCTCAGTGCTTTAGATAAGATTAAGTGCTTCTTCTGTTCAATACCTGAGTAATTCTTCTGGTCCATACCCAAGTGCTTCTTCTGGTCGATACCTAAGTGCTTCTTCTAGTTGATACTTAAGTGCTTCTTCTGGTCGATACCTAGGTGCTCCTTCTGTTCAATACCTGAGTACTTCTTCTGGTCGATACCCAAGTGCTTCTTCTATTCGATACCTAAGTGCTTCTTCTGGTCGACACCTAAGTGCTTCTTCTAGTTGATACTTAAGTGCTTCTTCTGGTCGATACCTAAGTGCTTCTTCTGTTCAATACCTGAGTGCTTCTTCTGGTCGATACCCGTGCTTCTTCTAGTTGATACTTAAGCGCTTCTTCTGTTCAATACCTGAGTGCTTCTTCTGATCGATATCTAAGTGCTTCTTCTGGTCGATACCTTAGTGCTTCGTCTGGTCGATACCTAAGTGCTTCTTCTGGTCGATACGTAGGTGATTTTTCTGATCAACACCGCAATGCTTCTTCTGGCCAAGACCTCTGGTTTCTTCTGGCCAAGACCTCTGGTTTCTTCTGGCTAAGACCTCTGGTTTCTTCTGGCCAAGACCTCTGGTTTCTTCTGGCCAAGACCTCTGGTTTCTTCTGGTCGAGACCTCTAGTTTCTTCTGGCCAAGACCTCTGGTTTCTTCTGGCCAAGACCTATGGTTTCTTCTGGTCAAGACCTCTGGTTTCTTCTGGCCAAGACCTCTGGTTTCTTCTGGCCAAGACCGCTGGTTTCTTCTGGCCAAGACCTCTGGTTTCGTCTGGTCGAGACCTCTGGTTTCTTCTGGTCGAGACCTCTGGTTGATTCTGGCCAAGACCTCTGGTTTCTTCTGGCCAAGACCTCTGGTTTCTTCTGGCCAAGACCTCTGGTTTCTTCTGGCCAAGACCTCTGGTTTCTTCTGGCCAAGACCTCTGGTTTCTTCTGGCCAAGTCCTCTGGTTTCTTCTGGCCAAGACCGCTGGTTTCTTCTGGTCAAGACCTCTGGTTTCTTCTGATCGAGACCTCTGGTTTCTTCTGGTCAAGACCTCTGGTTTCTTCTGGCCAAGACCTCTGGTTTCTTCTAGTCAAGACCTCTGGTTTCTTCTGGTCGAGACCTAATTACAGCCCTCTGCTGTCAGCCTAGCAAGATGTCCCTAACCTGGAGCCTGGCCGGTTTAGGGATTCACTTTTTGTTCGAAATCGGAGTGCATATACCTGATGCATACAGGTAAGCAACGTTTGCAAGGCAGACTTACGCGCAACATTCGACGAGTTAATGATATTAAAGTTCAGAAGTTGAGAAGCAACGAGGGCTTTTCGCCAGAGGTGATATTCGGTGAACGTTTAGCGGTTATACAGTAATGTAACAATTCCTTTACTTCGTGTTGTTATGTGTATTAGTCAGAATGTTGTTATATTTTGCCATGTGGTGTTCTTGCTTTTGGATCCATATCTTTGTATACTGAACAAACTTTCACATGTAGACTTGCACTCATAAAAAGAAGTACAGAGATAGGACACACTAGGAATCATAACAATCGAAAGTTGTAGTTACCATACTTGGAATCAAACCTGTCACTTCCGGATAACGACAGTGCCTCGCTGCAAGAGATTGGTAGAGTAGTGTGGGTCGCTCTGGGTGTCATAACTTGGGGATCGGAGGGGGGGGTGGCAGGGGTAGGGGGAATTGAGAGCCATTTTTCTGTGGCAGTGACAAACATCTAAACGTAAATTTGCCTAGAATCGCAACAGCTTTAAAATACTGGTGCTGTTTCTGCAAAGTCGTGTAAAGGGCGTGTAGCTAACTACGAAACATACGGCACTTTCAGTCACGACTTTGAATCAGAAGGCCAATCACAAAGATGAGAGGAGGCGAGTGATATCTGCAGCAGTGAAGGTCATTCTGTGTGATTTCAGCTAGTACGGGAACGGAACAGTTATAGAGCAACCTGTCCTGAGTGATTTTTTAACTTCAACTGACTAACTAACCTACATGTACACCAACAACCGCACCAAACACATCAACACGTGAACACATATACACACACGACTAAACCCCCCCCCCCCCACCCTCCTTTCACAGCCACTTACAGATACCCCTAGATACACATACACATAACCATACGCCTACATGCGCACACCCATAACATACACACACACATACACACACACAACAACAACCACACACCCCTCCCTACCACACTTTAAGATACCACCAAATACACATAACGAAACCCATACATCATCACATCCATGCGTACACCCTCACTCTCTTACCCATTCATCCACCTAATTTCTATTCATGAAGTTTCTGATCCTAATTTATCCCATGGACATAAAGCAGGAGTGAGAGCTGTCCTCTGGTGGGCACCGTCCGGCACAAGCTCAAAGTTATTCCTATCGTACACTGCATCACGAGCTGTCTGTCTGGCTAAGGGTGAGTTAATAACAGTTGCTGGTTGTCTCTTCACTAGAAACTGCCAATAATTTTGCTGGCGCCAGACTTTTGTTTTTACAAACAGATCAGCAAAAGCCAAGTAAAAATCTTTTGAAAAATAAAAATGGCTTTTAGCGACGTTTCCAAGGGCCATGGCGCACCTCCTGTTATGTAATCTCGCAAAACATTATAATTAATATTTACTGTGTTTTAAATGGGAGTCGCCGTGAGGTTGGCGGCTAAACGCCCGCCTGCGGATCGGAAGGTCCTGGGTTCGCGTTCTGATGGAGCTGGACTTTTTTTTTTCCAAAAATTAGCTTGACTTCCAGGTCGACCCAGTCTTGAGTGGGTATCAGGTGCGATCCCGGGAAGTAAAGGCGGCGGGCGTGATGCTGACCACGTCACCTACCAAGTGCCGATTGGTCTATAAAAATATTTGTCTATAGGCTTGGGAAAAGGCCCTTTACTACCGTATATATTAAATGGAACAACTCAGAGGCACTGTGAACGCATTATAGTACATGGTATATTTGTTGTTAGACTCGTAATGCAACACTTTGTGGGCAAGTGGTTAACATCCTAATGCCGCCTTTACTTCCCTGGATATTACCCATTGACAAATTTTGGTCTGGGTCGATGTGTGAGCCAAGGTATATATTGACAACAGAAATTGGCCTAGACGCCGATTTCAACCCAGAGCTTTTAGACCGGCAGTCAAGTGTCTAAGCATTATGCTGCTGCGGCTATCAAACTAAATTGGTACGTAAAATATTATTACAGTAGGCGTTAACGATGCGGATATGAATGGATATAAAATTATTATTCAAGGCATGCCAGAAATATATGTCTATTTAACACTCCCCCCCCCCCACCCCCCCCCCAATGATAGTCTATAGAATTTCTTTTCTTTTTTTTGTCCATTTTGTTCTGCTTTGTGCCGCTAGACGTCACAGGTTAACAGATGATCGGTTTCCGAACTAGGATGCGCTTCGTTGTTCGGTTGGCTGTGATGGTGTAGTAAGTCAGTAAAGTAAAGGACTCTTTCCACGCCATTAGGCGTATAGGCCATATAGGGCTAGACCTATATTTTGTATAGACCAATCGGCACAAGATAGGTGATGTGTTCAGCATCATGCCGACCTCTTTTACTTCCCGGGACTGCACCCGGTATCCACTCAAGGCTGGGTCGACCGGGAGCCAGGGTCATTTTAGAAAAAAAGTCTAGCCCCGTCAGTAACCCAACCCGCGACCTTCCGATTCGCGGCAAGCGTCTAGCCGCTCGGCCACTGCGACTCCCGTGATGATGTAGAGTCACGAGATAGCAGTGACTCTTTCAATCTGTGTTCTTCTTGGCCATCCCCTAGCATTTGGTGTTTCTGCTTTCATGTCGAACATTCTCGTAGCTGGCATTACTGGATTCATTCTCCTTAAATGGTCAAACCATTGCAGTCTTTGTTTTTAGAAGAATGAATGTATTTCTAGGTATTTATCTATTAGTTCTTGTAATTTTATCGTTTCTCACACGATGACTTCTATTTTTGTTAGCTACCTTTCTCAATTAGCTCTACCTTTCTCTTGGACAAAGAAGATGAGAAATATTGACATCTTAATAGATCTGATCATCAATGAAGATTGGCTAATAAACAGCATCATTTCTCAGAAGCTGAAATATAGCAGAAGGCATGGTACCAGGAAGGAGGGGCAGGGGTCGACCGACACGAAGATGGGCACAAGATAAAAGTGACGCCTTGAGTGTGAAAGTGTATGAGGCGGGAGAACTGGCGAGAGACCGAGTTTCTTTCAGGCAGACCGTGATGAGAACTGCGTTCTGAAAAGGACCTGCTTCATGATGATGATGACCTTTCTCAATGATCTGGTTTCGCAAGTGGTTAGTTTTCATCCATGTTCTATATTCAATTTTACAGTCTGATACTAGTAGCATACGGCTGGTATCAAGACTGCATACATACTTTTCTTTGTATCTCTACTGGGATAGCCGAGTGTGTCAGAACTGGGCTCACTTGATACGTGATTATTACTGGCTTGCTGAATGTCTATTTCAATTACTCTCTCTATTCTGCTAGTAAAGATACTTCCCATGTATTTAAAGTGTTGAATGTATTTTGTCTTTTATCTTTGTGTCGACCGTTTGATGTTCTCGTGCTATGATCATGACTCCTGTTTTTTTTTTTTTTTTTTCTTCTTATTTTTTTTTTCAGTGTTATTTTTCACATTATGCCTGAGGCCGCATTTGTATAGTTAGTTTATGTAGTTCTGTAGCTGATTAACTTGATTGTTAACTAGGCATTGGTCGTCAACGAATATGAGTTTTTTTTTAATTTTCCTGTACGTCCACAGCTGATGACATTTTATTGATATTCTCCGTGAAAATGATAAAACCAAAGGTGATGCAATTCATCCTTGTCCTGATGTTACTAGAAACCAGACTGTAAAACCAGCTCTTGTTCTGACAACACGTTTACTTTCTTTACAGACGGCTCTTTTCATTTATTTTTGTTCTGAAATATATAGTTGTTGTATTTGTCGCCCTGAAACGTATGACTTGTTTCTTTCTTTTAAGAAGAAGATGAAATATTTACACATCTGTCATCTTATAATTTAAACAACAATGCAGTATCACTCAATCGGTTAAAGATCGATAAAGAATGTTTATTTATTATTTCCTAATATGTTCCACTAAAGAGTGATGTAGTCGTAAAGTGTAAAGCAGGGAAACATCAATACGAATGTATTCTTCGTTAATCTCACTAAATCAGGAGAGATGGACACAGATTCTCAGGCTGAAAATAATTTATCCTTTTATCCCAGCCAATGACGCCACGACCTGCGACCTCAGACATCTTGACCTAAAACGTTAGGGAGGCTTGGGTGGGGAGGGGGGGGGGGCGTTGCACTCTGCTTATAGAATTTGTAAAAAGTTTATCTTCTATGAATATTTTGATACATTACGTAATATTTCAGATACATTTGTATTATTATATTACTCTGCCATTCGGCACAATGGGAGCCACCGTGGTAAAGCGGTTAGACTGCAGGTCCGCAGTTCTTGGGTTCAAATCTGAACACAGGCACGCCTTTCTCAAAAGCGACCATTGCTCCCAGGTCGACACAGCCTTACATGGCTAACACGAAAAGTCCACGAAAAGTGTCGATTGATCTATACATTGTAGGTTTAGCACTATTTGCCCGATACGCCTATTCGCGTGGAAAACATCTGTTTACTTTACTTTATTCAGCGTAGTATAATCAATATTATTCCAGTATTAAATAAATATTAGGTCCCTTGACCTCCCAGCCAGCCCTATCCCCCACCCCCACCGCCCCAATGTCTTCTGGTAAACCTTACGAAAATCTCCCCAATGTGTGTTAGCTCCGCCTATTTACACATTATGTCACTTTTGATTGGCGCTTGCTCAGGCTCGTAGACTTTGCTGAAGGTAACGGGGGGTGTCCGGGTGTACTGTTTGCTCAAACAGCTTTCTGAGTCATCTTTCATTTACGTTTTTATTCCCAGAAAATAATGCCTGTGACATAAGTTGCAGACGTTAAAAGTGTCGACATGCTAGAATATACAACACTGTTGATATCGCGTGTTGTATTTTAACACGTCGGAGCTTTTAACGCTCCAAAAACATGCAAGACTGGCCCTAACACAAACCCCTCGCACCCCCCCCCCCCTCTTTCCCTACGGGACTGCTGCAACTTGTGTCACATGCATTCTCTTTCTTTAAATGAAAACGTAAATGGAGGACAACGCAGAAAGCTTTTCATGCAAACAGTACACATGACACCCCCAAAACGTTCAGCAAAGTTGATGAGCCTAAAAAAGTATGGATGAAAAGTTACCTAGTGCGTAAATAGGCGGAGCTAACGCACATTGGAGAGATTTTCGTAATGGATACCTGTCTTCTTAATGTTGCGTCCATGATCCCAGCAGTGCATGAAAATTAAAAGAATACTGGACTAGCATTTTCTTATAAAATTGCCATTAATTTTTGTTAGGGAATCGTATCGTTCCTGAAATAGGGTGCGCATGTGTTTGGGTAGTTGATGGGAATATAAATTTGAATTCGTCTGCTAGAAATGTGTTGTATCTAATCTGAATGCCGTTGTCAAAATTTAAGTGTATGATCAGATTGCTATTTCGTCTTCTTGTCGCAGGCGCATATAAAATGTAAAGCGTTGAGGGCTGCTTTAAGCCCTGATTACAGTAGGCGTGATCTGCAATCAGCTTTAACTACTTTCCTCATTCAAAGAAGTTATCCTGGCTAGGTGATTCTAACGATGTAAAAATGGAATTATTGCATCAGTATGCCGAAGAGGCTGTATAATGTATTTTTCTCTCTATTGCAAACATCGCCCTTTTCAAAGTTTTTAAGCGAAGCAAACATAGCCTGTGCTTACACTGATGGTTCGTTTAAACTAACAACGTGCTGTAATTTTAAACAGATAGGAATTCTGTCTCAATCAATTTCTCTTGAATACGTTTTCCATATATTCTTTTCATTCGATCTTTCAGCTGTCTCTACAGTGTTGTCCTCAATCATAGAATTCAACGCCTATAAATTCGAAGCCATCATTTTACAATTTCTTCCATGCCTCTTCTAGCACACTGATTTTAAAATATGTTTTTGTTGCTGACTTCAAAACAGAAATTGTCCTAACTGATATCTTTTTTGTTCTCACATCTAGATAGGATGCGCCCAGCTTTTTTGTTTCTTTGCTTACAATTTAATTCTTGGTTTGGAAGTAAAATAATTCTGTTTCTTCTTCTTCTTTCTCTTCTTCTTCTTTTTCTTCTTCTTCTTCTTCTTCTTCTTCTTCTTCTTCTTCTTCTTCTTCTTCTTCTTCTTCTTCTTCTTCTTCTTCTTCTTCTTCTTCTTCTTCTTCTTCTTCTTCTTCTTCTTCTTCTTCTTCTTCTTCTTCTTCTTCTTCTTCTTCTTCTTCTTTTTTTTCTTTTTCTCTTTTCTTCTTCTTTTTCTTTTCTTCTTCTTCTTCTTCTTCTTCTTCTTCTTCTTCTTCTTCTTCTTCTTCTTCTTCTTCTTCTTCTTCTTCTTCTTCTTCTTCTTCTCACATCTAGATAGGATGCGCCCAGCTTTTTTTAGTATTCCCAGTAGCTATAGACCTATCTCTCTACTATCATCCCTATCAAAACCACTAGAAAAGCACATTCACAAAACAATACTCCAACATTTAGATCAAAATGAACTTATTGTTGACAACCAGTCAGTGTTTCGACCAAAATATTCTTGTCATACTGCCTTAACAAATATGATAGAAAACTGGCATCAGAATATTAACGAAGATAAGATATGTGGTGCAGTGTTTATAGACTTCAAAAAGGCCTTTGACATGATAGACCACACTATTCTTATCCGAAAGCTGGTAACAAAGAAAGTGAGTTCCAACCTATTAACAATGCTAACATCTTTTTTATTAAACAGAAAACAAGTTTTTCACATAATAAATCTATATCACAGACTACTACTTTAAATTCTGGAGTTCCTCAGGGTTCTATTCTTGGCCCCCTTCTATTTGCAATTTACATAAACGATCTGCCCTTAAGTCTGTCGTCGTCGTGCGATTTATTCGCTGATGACTGTACCATCCATTCAAATGCTCGAACTTGTAATATACTAGAGTTGTCTTTGCAACAAGAATTAAACAATGTAGTTAGTTGGAGCTATGCAAACCGCATGCAAATCAACATAAGTAAGACAAAATCTATGTTAATAACAACAAGACAAAAACTGTGCACTTTAAACTCTCATAGAACCCTTCAACTCTACCTAGGTAACACACCAGTAGAAAGTGTAACTGAGCACAACACTTTAGGTCTGATCATCGATGGAAATCTTACCTTCAACTCCCATGTGCAAACACTTGTTAAGCAAACTGCTACAAAGGTATACCAACTAGCAAAAATTAAAAACGTTCTGGATGAAAACTCTAGGAAATTATTCTATACTTCTCATATTCAGACCCACATAGACTATTGCTCCACAATATGAGATGGATGTGCAAATTCAGTCATCAAACGGCTGAAAGCACTGCACAGAAGGGCTGTTCGTTTAATAGCTAATAGTCATGAAAGTGACTGTTCGCACCTATATAAAGAACTCATGCTATTACCGCTCCGGGAACGCCTACTATTCAATAAAGCTAAACTTATTAAGAAAATCATATCTAAAAATGTTCCATGTTACCTTTGGCCATTATTTAAAAACAATGGAAGACATAGCAAACGCCTTAACATATTGCATATCTCTAAACCTAGAATAGACCTATATAAAACAAGCTTAGCGTACTCTGCAGCTCAGCTGTGGAATAATCTTCCACCGGAAATAAAAAAGTATCAATAACCCCTTTAGATACAATCGGAAACTATTTGATTATTATTTCACTACAGACTATATGCCCCCCTAAAAAGATTATAGTATGTTAAGGCTTTGATGTATTTCTTATTAACGGTTGGGGGGGGGGCGGGGAGGGGGGGGGGGGTTGGGGAAATTGGTGGCGGTTGAAAACTGAAGCTTATTATTGTTGAAACTGAAGATGTGAAGGTTGAAAACTGAAGCTTATTATTGTTAAAACTGAAGATGTCAGTCGAATGCATTCCAATATTTGTAACTAATATTTAATTGGTTTTGATGATGTTTATATTATGCAACCTGTAAGACCTACATTTTTTGAATAGGCTTATTATTATACTCTTTCAAACGTTCAAGTAATGTCAGTATAAATTAGAGCACATTCCAGCATTTGTAATTCAGACTTAGATACTGTTTTTTTTTTTTTTTCTTCTTCTCTTTTTTGTTCTTTTGTTTCTTTTCTATATTTCTCAAATTTTTAATTGTGCATTCCTCTTTTTATTAATTATTATTATTATCAATTATTATTATTACTATTAACTATGAAATGAGGTAAAAATGAAACATTGTATGAAAGGAGCAGAGTGGAAGGGCAGAAGTTAGACGGGCCTGCGTGCCCAATTCTTAACCCTTTGAAAATAAAGTTTGTTGGTTCGTTCGTTCGTTCTCTTCTTCTTCTTGTTCTTCTTCTTGTTCTTGTTCTTCTTCTTCTTCTTCTTCTTCTTCTTCTTCTTCTTCTTCTTCTTCTTCTTCTTCTTCTTCTTCTTCTTCTTCTTCTTCTTCTTCTTCTTCTTCTTCTTCTTCTTCTTCTTCTTCTTCTTCTTCTTCTTCTTCTTCTTCTTCTTCTTCTTCTTCTTCTTCTTCTTCTTCTATTTCTTCTTCTTCTTCTTCTTCTTCTTCTTCTTCTTCTTCTTCTTTCTTCTTTCTTTCTTCTTCTTCTTCTTCTTCTTTTTCTTCTTTCTCTTCTTCTTCTTCTTCTTCTTCTTCTTCTTCTTCTTCTTCTTCTTCTTCTTCTTCTTCTTCTTCTTCTTCTTCTTCTTCTTCTTCTTCTTCTTCTTCTGCTTCTTCTTCTTCTTTTTCTTCTTCTTTTTCTTCTTTTTCTTCTTTTTCTTCTTCTTCTTTTTCTTCTTCTTCTTCTTCTTCTTATTCTTCTTCTTCTTCTTCTTTTTCTGCGTTCTCAGTTTAAAAAGGCGGTTGAGACACTGTGCTGTGGTTTACAGCCGGGCTGTGATGTTTCCGCTTTTCAACTCAGCTCATCTATCCAAAAAATTATTCTCTTTCGACATGATTTTTAGAGAGCATTATAACCTTTTTTTCCTCTGCTGTGGTGTGAAGTACTTTTAACTAAACTAATTGAAGATACCGATTTCCCGTGAGCAATTAAAACATTTGATTGAAAATTTGTTTGTACTTTATTATTTGTTGATTTAACACTGCAGCAAGGCGGCACCTGGCGAGATAACTGCGAAATATGCCAGGAGATACATTTTGCAATGTATTATTTGTATCTGCTTTATTTAACATCAGAAGGGGCTTGGAGAGAGAGAGAGAGAGGGAACAACATAATTCTCAGTACGTTAAAATCACTGTTGATTGATGCCCATAATGAAGGCTAGTAGAATTAAATGGACAGGGCATATTAACAGAACGTTAAATCACAGAGAGGAATACGCTTTTACACAAGGGAGTTGAATAGTCGGTGACCACGATACAGATCAAGAACAGTGTGGGCAGATATATGCAGGCCTGTAAACACTTGGAGTCACCCACTGGAAAGAGACGAGTTATCACAGAAATTAGTGTAGACTTGTGATATCTGCAGCAGTGCACTTCAGGAGCTCAGAATGCTGGGAAAGAAGTAGTGGAAAAAAAACTGCTTAGACAAACAAAATTAAAAAAAAAAAACAATTTGAAGACTAGAGGTCGTGGGAGTCGCCATGGCGTAGCGCCTAGACGCTCGCGTGCGGATCAGAAGGTCATGGGTTCGCTTCCTGACGGAGCCAGACTTTTTTCAAAAATGACCTTGACTCATAGGTCGACCCAGCCTGGAGTGCGTACCAGGTGCAGTCATGGGAAGTAAAGGCAACTGGCGTGATGCTGACCACATCGCCCATTTTGTGCAGATAAGTCCTTAAAAGTATAGGTCTATCCATATATGCCATATACGCCTAAAGGCGTGGACAATGGACATTCCTTTTTTTTTTTCTTAACTTTTTACCAATACATTTTGCAGGCTGGTATGTTTATTCATCATCTTTATGCTGTGCTCCTTATACGTTGCAAAGCGCTCTTATTTTTTTTTCTCCCATGCCAATGAATTCTGTGCATTCTTATTGGCATCAAATATAAAGTCCTCCCCATCCCATTCGATCTCAATCTCTTCAACATACGTCCAAAGGTTTTTTGATGGCTTCATTTGCTCAGCCAGTTTGTTTCTAATTTCAGTGCCTGTTCAGTGATTTGCTGTCCTTTTTCTTCTTCTTAGTGTGTTTCCAATATATCGTTGATTGACAACAAGTACACACAGACATAGCACATATACAACTGTACTTGTAAATAACAAAGTAAGTCGTAAAAAATAGAAAAGCGGAGGTAGCGTTAGTAAAATATAAACAAATTAGGTAATGAGAACTTGAAAATCACGTGTAAAGCTCTTTAAGTTCTCTTAAATTTAAGTCATTACCCGCATCCCCTCCCCTCTTCCACCGACTACTGCTCTCTCCCTCTTCGAAGGATTTGAAAATCACTAACTGGCGATATTTTGTTGTTGCTGTAACTGACATTGACATCCCTGTCCATCTGGACTAAAATAAGGAGCAGGAATTGTAAAAGGTAGTGAATAGGGCTAGTGAAATTTTTACATCATCCTTCAAGTACCAGTACAACTACTAAAATAATGTCACTGCTATCTGTGTTACCATCGGAGTAGACAGAGAGTCGTGAGCCAGAAGATTTGGTTCCGCATGGCTAGTGCTGTCGCCACAGACTGGTCAGGTTAGGATGTATAATTTCACTTGCCGACAGAAGAACGCCATAACCTTACCGGCGGTCTTCACATGAGAGCACTTTGGTGTAACAGCCCAACCACAACTATTACTGCTGCTGCTACTTTAAGTGGGTAAAGCAGTTACTGTGACTTAAAGCTCTCTCAGTTAATAGTTTGCCCCCCCCCCCCCCCCTCCCCCCAAATTCACCGACAACTCTTTCCCACATTGAAGTAGTTGGGAGGGAAAAAAAAACAACACTTGAAAAGCAAATGAACACAGGAAAAAAACACCCTAATTAGGAAATGAACGCCATTGTAAACAGCACAGCTTAAAATTCCAACACAGATGAAATAACTAAATCTAAATGAAAATAAATGAAAATCTATAAAATTTCAGCGTAACCATGCAATCGGAAAGTTTAACAATGCAATCATAAGTATGCAAAATGGTCAAATTTAATTATCAAATGGTTTACCCATTTACTGGGTTTTTTTTTTTTTTTTTTTAATATTAAGGCAACATGGCTAGTGCTGTCACCACGACAGAGCAGATGAGGATATTATTTTAGTCCGGGGTAAAAAAAAAAATTAACTACTGCGGATTCGAACCCAGGTATACCGCACTTGAACCCAGTGTTCTAACCATTCGACCAAGCAGCCACTTAATCGGAAAACGAAAAGAGAACACAACTATTAGACATATGTGTCCCTACCACTGTGTCGCGATTAAAACAATTCAAAACCGCAGGTAATTGTTTTCTCGTAGACAGATACTCCAGATATGTTAATGAAATAGAAATCGCACGTGTCTAACACAGTTAATGAAGTTAATGTCGCAGTCACTGTCTCCCCCGACGTCGAGATAGTCCTCGATTCCCCCCCCCCCCCACCCCCCCCCCCCCCCCCCCCCCCCCCCCCCCCCCCCCCCCCCATCGAAGGTTGTTTGAAAAAAAAAACACAAAATAGAAATCGTGTTTAATATGGTTATTGTGGCAAATATAGAGATAGTCTTGTTTGCTGTACCACGACCTACTCTATGTATTAGTATTAGAGAAGGCGTTGGCTGCACGTATAACTCGCCGGCGAATGGTAAATACGGCGCATGCGGAATTACTAACGTGGCTATAATTAGAAATCACTAAAGTTATAAATATTAGTTGCGTATATTTTGGCATTAATTGTGGTCACCTATCTCTAACAGTGACAGGTTGAATTTCAAACCACGACGGTTCAAAATCCGGTATCACAACAAACATATCCTGAAAATTTCAGCTAAATCGGTTCAGTAGTTTCCGAGTCTATAGGGGTGAAACAAACACACAAACATTGATTTTTATATATATAGATAGATATGCCAGAAAATAGCTTATTACAGTTAAGGTATCCATGCGGTAAAATACATCGAAGTCGTGGTTTCTGTACGAGCAGGATTTTTCGCGAAAAAGCACAAAATTCACGCTGTTGTGAGATTCCAATTCCCCAACCTAAATCTGCTGGCAGTTCGGATTAATACTTAAGATGCGGCATTGTTACATGTCCTGTCAAACCAACAGGATTACTTTTGTTATGTCGCTATTATCTACTTCTCCATTACTCTCTAAGCTGTGTCTGTGCCAGGTTAATTGTTATTTTATTTGTAGTTCAGCGAATAAGTGTGCGGGTGGGGGTGAGGTTGGGGGGGGGGGGAGGGGTGTCTGTGTGGCGAAGCGGTCTAGCAGAATGCATTATGCTCAGAAGGACGTCGGTTCGTTTCACAGACTTTAATTCTATGCAACTTACTGGTTTCAGCAATTACCAGGAATTTTGGAAGAAGAAATAATGTAACGAAAATGGACCTGACTTTATCTCTTACACTGATCAACCGTCGTATGGAAAATGTCTCAGTAACAGAAATGGAATTGAAGCACTAACGTCGTGGGAGTCGCTGTTGCCTAGCGGCTAGACGCTCGCGTGCACTTACAGTTAAGGTATCAGAAGTGATTAATATGTGGTGATACTTATGGTGATGATGATGATGTACAAGTTCTGTCTTTATTTCTACGCAGCTTACTGGTTTTAGCAATTACCAGAAATTTTGGAGGGAAAAAAAAAAGAAATAATGTAATGAAAATGGATCCGAGTTTATCTCATACACTGATCAACCGTTGTAGGATATGTGTTTGTAACAGAAATGAACCACCAGGAGGCATTATCTAATGTATTACCACAATCTTTGTTTCATAATCCGCACTCTATCCCGGCAACGCTTTTTTTTAACCATCACCGCAGCCAACTTGGGAATCTTCGCTTTCACGTGAAACGATGATTTCGAATGATATGAAACGAACTGCTTTGATTCTGCGCTGACACCATTAAGTAATTATTGTGGGCTTTTGGGTAGGCAGTGGGTCTATTCTTGTTTTCTCCACAATGGGGCCTCGATACGCACAGTTGGTGGGTGGGGGGGGGGGGCGCTAATTGTGAGTTGTATCACGCAAGAATGTTTTTAATTGCTTGTATTTAATGCTTTATAAAGGTGCGGGAAGGGTGGGTGGGTCGAAGTAAACGCCATCCAGCATAAGGATTTAGGGCTGGATGGCTAGCCCTGTCGCCACAAATTGTGCGAGTTAACATTACTTATTTTTTGCACTCGACACAAAATAACCTCCCTAATTTGATCTTTTGCACTACTGCTCCGGTCTCCCGCATGAGAGCATGGAATCCTAACATCTCCTATTGAGAACAGGAAATATGATCATACGTTTAAAATATCATTCGCCGTCATTTTTTTTTTCCTTCTTTCTTCAATCGTCAGCGAATGTATCCGTCCTATGTTCGCTTGTTTCAAAGAGGAAGTAATGCCTTGCCCCCAGCCTTACCGTTGATACGCCACGTAATTAATCATCTGAGAAATCTAGGTTCCGTCTTTGGAAACGTGGAATATTTTTTGCAAGCCAATAATAATAAAAATAATAATAAAAGCTAAATTATTTATCAGCCGCAATAGGCACGAATACGCAAGTGGCACATCACTCTATTTGTTCATGTGGGGGAGGGGGGGGGGGGGACGTATTTATATCTAAAAGATAGAAACGCAAAGAGCATTTAGCAAACATATCGAGGTATTGGTTTCGGACCGATAATAGCTAAGTTGTAACTGCCCCTTTTAATTAAGATACAAACACCCAGTTGATCCAGGTCAACCACTTTCCCGCAACTCGTTTATATAGCTAGGGTCTTAATTTTTCAAACTTGCTGGATAGAACTAACATTTCTCCTCTGATGTGGGGTCTTGACACCCTGCCCGAGTGCATCTTTTTGTTCAGTTTTCCTTTTTTGAGCCATACAAGCTAGGATAAACAGTGTGGCTAAACTTTGCTTCAAAGGAAAGGGAAAAGTATGCAAAGTTCGATTTGAAGAGATGGTTGTTTCATTTGCCACCCGTGCTTAGAATTTGACTGATGTTTATAGCTATACATAAAAGAGACCAACGCAAGTGACGGGCGAACGGTAATCTATCAAACTGCACTTTTATGCGTGAGGAAAGCGTGTATCGATTAAGGCTAATTTCATGCGACAGGCGACAATTGACTGATTAATAACTAGTGGGTGCCCCACAAACACACCTAATTTGGCATCATCAGAATCATAATCTACAGATACCTTGCTAATAACTGTGTAGATCACGGCAAGTCATCACCTACAGGGGTGTGAGTGCTGAAACATGTCAGTGTTCTAGTCATGAGATACAATTTGAGCAAACTATTCAGTGAAATTGCCGGATGTTTACCGCTTCATCTACCGAATGCCGATTGGTCTATATTATATAAGTCGAGCCTTATGTGCCCACTACGCTTGAAGGCATAAGAAGGGTCGTTTATTTTATTGTTTGTACTATCCAGAGATATAGCCTCTACCTGCCTCAGTCTTTCTATATTACCATAAAAATTGCCAGTTATCACTAAGTTTTAAAGTTTAATGAGCCTCGCAACGTCTCTACAAAGTCCTGACACTACGCCTAATTGTTGAGTTCAGTTTGCCGATGTCATTTACTACCTGAAGAACTAAATCATTACTTGCGCTGCCCATCCATGGTTTAGTATTCGCTACTGAAGTTTTTGTCAATTGAAGTTCATTGCAGAATCAACCCCTGCAGCCCCTGGCTGTTGTGTTGTTTTTCTAGGCAAAATTCGTATGTAAGAGATTAAAATAAATACACCTCGTGTATCTTTGAATTTTTGGCGTCGCCCCCATGAATAGGTCGCGGCTCCCCGGGGCATCACGGCACACATTTTGGGAATCACTGGTTTAACCTAAAACATTATTACTATGATCTGATTTACAGATTTAACACTTCATACCTCTATAACGGAGTAAGCGTTCAGTTATTTATGTCTTTCAATCATGAATAACACATGTATGATGGAATCAAGGTGTGCATATACATATACATACACATATAAATATATATGCACACTTGTAATTATGAGTGTGTTATGTATGTATGTAGCAGCGTCCGTGGCTTAGGCGTGCGAGAGTCCGACTCTTAATCCAACGTACCGCGATCGAAACCCACTGCTGGCTGCGTGGATTTTTATCGTAGTATGGGGCATCGCAGGTCGACCCAGCCTAAAATGCCTACTAGGATGGCTGTCCTGGGGAAGTAAAGACGGCCGGCGTAATGCTGACCACATTACTTATCCAGTGCCGATTGGTCTGTAAAAATATGGTACGCTCTGCTTATATACCCGATGCGCTTTAGGCGTAATAATGGATCTTTACGTTACTTTATGTATGTGTGTGTGTTTCTGTTGTTTATTCTAATTCATATTTATGTCTTTTACATGTGTAATAAGAATCCCCAATCACAAGAAGGTTCAGATCACTTTAAAGTGCAACGTTTTAATAAAGTTTTGCACACCTACCTTCCTTTCACCCACTTGCCATGTGGTCATATCTAATTCCGTTCCTGGCTACGCCACAGTCTGTACCCAAGAAAGGCCAGGTCTTCCTGTAAAGTCGCATATTTTGCGTTGGGACGAGGCTAAGTCGATTTTCTGTATGGACCTTTATTTTATCATTCATGGATAAAACTTCGGCCGATATTGTACCTAGGTGGACTTGAGTCAGACATGAGTACATTTTTCCCACCTGAGTGAATGGACAGGGGGCCTACAAGAGACAGTCTGAGTTTATAGAATGCTAAATGTGGCCTGTGAAGTCTTGTTCGATTGCTGCTCTGTCAGTATAGATCAATTCCACATGTCGTTTCTCTGTCAGTAGAGATCAATTCCACTTGTGGTTTCTCTGTCAGTAGAGATCAATTCCACATGTCGTTTCACCATCTCCAGAGCCATCAACAGTCTTTCGCTGCCGTCTTGTCTAATCGTTTAAGTCTCCATGATGTTTTACTGGAAGAAAAAAAAGCATCAGGTTTAACCAGAATCCCTGAAAGGGGAGATTTAGGTTATAATTGTCACTAGGTTATAATTGTCACTAGGTTATGTTTGCCATTTGAAATGGCTTATTATTGCATGCCACCAAGAGTCATGTAAAGAACTCCTGCAGTGTTGTTGCAATAAAGGAGACCGACACGAATGTCGCGTGTCTAATGTAAGGATTCCTCCTTCAGAACCAACAGCACTCAGAGATAATTATGTTGAGTCGTTTGGCACGTATTGGTCTAAGGGATTCCCCGTGGCCAATATACGCTCAACTTATCTCTGGAGTAGGGCAACTCAAGTATTGGCACTACAAAATATATCAGTATATAAATACAATATTTCTAGGCACACTTGGCTGGACACCCCCACTACTTACTAAAGAAAGCCCCCAGGTTATGATAGGTCAATATCATAACCATGTTAACACATATAATGAAGATACATACACACACAACTGCTAAACACTTAAAAAGGTGACATAGAGAAACCTAAGTCAGCCATGAAAATGAATGCATGTAATTGTTACAAAATGTACAAAATAGAAAATAGTGAAGAAGATGTCAAAACACAACAGCTGGATTCCAGAATACAATGACTATAATCAACCAAAGTTAAACAGTCAGAAAGTCCTGGAGGAAGCATATATTCATCCTTGGAATCCAGTGGAGCTGTGGGGAATATAGCATAATTGAGACATAAACTTCACTTATCCCAGTTCCACTGTTGATGCCTCACTCAGCTCCGGGTGAATCGACTGTCTTTGACCCTGGTAATTCTGCTCAACTGGATCAGGTAATGGAAGAGTACCTCACCATAGAGGACGCAGCAACTGGATAGGCACACAGCACCTTGATAGGCACACAGTAACTGGATAGGCACACAGCAACTGGATAGGCACACAGCAACTGGATAGGCACACAGCACCTGCTCCCACGAGTAACTCACAGTACTGTCCCTGAGTTACACACATGCTCTGGCACTGGATGATGTTTGGGTTATATTGTACCCCATCTTGAGGAAGACAGTCTTCTCAATTGGTAGTTGGGTGATAATAAGTGTGTGATGGGTTAATTGACTGCTGGGTTATAGGGTATGGTTGGTGGGTGTTGGTTGGACTGTGAATCTTCTGCCAGCTTCTCACAAAGGACTCATCCTGCCAATAAATAACTCAGAATTAGTTATCACCAAGAGGGTAACATCTTGACAGGAAAGACAGAATAAGCATCAGTCATATCCCACATTTGCTTACTCCACCCTTGCTCCCCTGTTTCATTCCTCAGAATGCTTTTCCAGACCAAGAGACATAAGTCTCCTATATTCATCTGTCTGTTTAGTGCAAGAGAAGGCAAGTCAGATTTACAATGGAGATAGATAGAGTGTTCTAACACATGTATCACTCTCTCTCTCTCCCCCTCCCTCTGCACACAGACACCAATATTTACTGTCAGTACCTGCATTCACTAGATTTCCCAACGCTCGCCCTAGCACTCATTGATCTGGGTCAAACACACACATACTTTGATTAACAAAGTCCTGACCCAATTCTGTCCCCATTTCGTATGTACAGATTTCTAAAGTTAGTTTAAAAAGTACACACTTGTAAGGGTATTAAGTTTTACCAGTATGGGTGGTTTATTGAGGGCATAAGCTATTTAGTCTGTACAGGGAAGGTCTACGTTCGAATCCGCTTCTCTAGCGATCAAGAACGGTCGAACTAAGTGTGATCACACAGCCGATACTGATCTCTCTACAGCAGTGACTACTTTACAGACATCATTTTAGGTACTCGTAAACTATAATTAACTTACCCAAGCATATGTAAAAACTGAGACATTCCAGATCGCCTTGAAAAATGAAATAATACAGGCATAGATTGACACGTCTGGACGTTAGGAAGCTGGCAAAGAGAATAGCGTCACTTAGACACTTCAGGCGTTGGTGCAAAAAGAAGTCCCTAGTATACATGAGCAAGGAGTAAATCGGTTTCAACGAAACCTCAAATAACTCCCTTCATATATATCGAAGATATATACATTTAAAAGTGGAGTTTAGTTAAAGTAACCAGAAAAGGTAGACATAATAATGTTGTCCAATAAAGGCCTATATATATAGATATAAGGGACTATATATTTCTGGGCGAGTCCAAGTTTGAATTTTGTGCAGATTACAGGTAAGTCAGGTTATCAGCCTTACAGACCGATGCGTAATGGCTATCATTTCACGACAACGAATACTATCCTGACCAGCGACAAAGTCGTCTACCGGCGAGCCAGTGGGCGAGCCGGTAGCCGATGAACAGGATCTAGCTTGGCGTCTTGACTACTGCGAGTGCTCAACAACACTTGACACTTTGGTTGACGGACTGGTTCCGCTGCACAGTTAGTCACCATAAAGATATCGAACAATGTGTGCACTATTGTCACGATATTTATTGGCAGGACCTTTCAGCTTGTTTATAAAAGGATCAATTTCAAAGTTTCATTTTGATTATATATTTGCTAAAATGCTGTAGTGTTTTCTTAGCCATAATTGTTTGAATTTATACATCACTAGCTGTACCCGGCCACGCGTTGCTGTGGCATAGTTTGGCTAAATGGAAATGAAAGAAAATAGAAATCGCACGGGTTTAATACAATCATTGTCTGCTCAGATAAGAGATAGTCTTTGACCCCCCCCCCCCCCCACCACCACAACTAAATCCACCTACTACTCTCTCCCTCATCAAGGGTTTTTGGAAAAGAAAGACAATGGAAATCGCTCGTGTCTGATATAGTTAATGCCGCAATCATTTTCTGCACAGATATAGAGATAGTCTGGTTTTCCAACTTTAGAACACGCACCTTATAATTGTGTCTTTATATTATTGGTCGTTTAAATGGTGTTATTAGCACAGTAACAAAAATGGTTATTTGGTTATCACATGCTAAAGCTGTTTGTATTTGTATAGGTGACGGAAGTAAAGCTACAACTGTACTTGTAAATAACAAAGTAAGTCGTAAAAAATAGAAAAGCGGAGGTAGCAATAGTGAAATATAAATAAATTAGGTAATGAGAACTTGAAAATCACGTGTAAAGCTCTTTAAGTTCTCCTAAATTTAAGTCATTACCCCATCCCCTCCCCTCTTCCACCGACTACTGCTCTCTCCCTCTTCGAAGGATTTGAAAATCATTACCTGGCGATATTTTTTGTTGTTGCTGTAACTGACATTGACTTCCCTGTCCATCCGGACTAAAATGGGGAGCAGGAATTGTAATAGGTAGTGAATGGAGCTAGTGTAATATTTACCACATCATCCTTCAAGTACCAGTACAACTACTACCACGACCACCACCACAGTAGCTAAAATAATGTCACTGATATCCGTGTTACCATCGGAGTAGACAGAGAGTCGTGAGCCAGAAGATTTGGTTCCGCATGGCTAGTGCTGTCGCCACAGACTGGTCAGGTTAGGATGCATAATTTCGCTTCCCGACAGAAGAACGTCAAAACCTTACCGGCGGTCTTCACATGAGAGCACTCACTATCGTGTAACAGCCCAACCACAACTATTACTGCTGCTGCTACTTTTAGTGGGTAAAACAGTTACTGTGACTTTAAGCTCTCTCAGTTAACAGTCCACCCCCCCCACCCCCCCCCCACCCCTTTTCTAAAAAAAAAAAAATTCACCGACAACTCTTTCCCTTATTGAATGAAGTAGTTGGAAGAAAAAAAAAAAACTTGAAAAGCAAATGAACACAGGAAAAAAACACACCATAATTAGGAAATGAACGCTATGGTAAACAGCATAGCTTAAAATTCCAACGCAGATGAAATAACTAAATCTAAATGAAAATAAATGGAAAGCTATGAAATTTCAGCGTAACCATGCAATCGGAAAGTTTTAAAATGCAATCATAAGTATGCGAAATGGTCAAATTTAATTATCAAATAGTTTACCCATTTACTTTTTTTTAGTATTAAGGGCAACATGGCTAGTGCTGTCACCACGACAGAGCAGATAAGGATATTATTTTAGTCCGGGGTGAAAAAAAAAATTACTACTGCGGATTCAAACCCTGGTCTCCCGCACAGGAACCCAGTGTTGTAACCATTCGACCAAGCAGCCACTTCATATGAGCACCGAAAAGAAAACTAAACTATCGAGATGTGTGACCCTACTACTACTGTGTCTGATTATAACACAACTCAAAACCGCAGGCAATTGTTTTCTCATAGATAGATACTCCAGATATATTAATGAAACGGCACAACAATAGAAATCGCACGTGTCTAACACGGTTATTGAAGTTAAAGTCGCAGTCAATGTCTGCGCCGACGTCGAGATAGTCATTGATGCCCCCCATCCCCCTTCCCATCGAAGGTTGTGTGAAAAAAAAACCAGAAAATAGAAATCGTGTTTAATATGGTTATTGTGGCAAATATAGAGATAGTCTTGTTTGCTGTACCACGACCTACTCTATGTATTAGTATTAGAGAAGGCGTTGGCTGCACGTAACTCGCCGGCGAATGGTAAATACGGCGCATGCTCAATTACTAACGTGGCTATAATTAGAAATCACTAAAGTTATAAATATTAGTTGCGTATATTTTGGCATAAATTGTGGTCACCTATCTTTAACAGTGACAGGTTGAATTTCAAACCACGACAGTTCAAAATCCGGTATCACAACAAACATATCCTGAAAATTTCAGCTAAATCGGTTCAGTAGTTTCCGAGTCTATAGGGGTGAAACAAACACACAAACATTTATTTTTATATATATAGATAAGCTGGTAATAATAAATTAGCTGAAATGCACTGTAGTAGTAGTAGTAGTACATTTTACCCCACTAGAACATAACACATAAGCGATAAACACCTGATGACACAAAGTGCCACCACGTGGATAAGAATCACCCGTGGAGAGGTCCCAGAAACCGCGCTCAGCCATTAGACCATATTTATGGCCGTGCTCTAGTGACCCCTGGCAAGAGCCAGGGTGGGGCTTAAAAATAAAGAGAAATTGCATCTCACATGGAGACGACAAGTTAAATGAACTATATTTTCTAGAGTTAATATTTAATCAGTTAAGATGTCACCAGACTGGAGTTATAAAATGCCACCACCATATGTCAAATAATATGTTTATATTCTGAGAAAATGAGCAAACAAAATAATAAACAACATGATTTGCTGTAAGAAACTATCGCGTTTCTGTCGTCGTCGAATTATTAATTAATTTGTGCTCTTACAGAAAACAAAATATTAGCATTTAGTGCAGTCGGTCCCATCATGCCACGAACGAAAGACTCTCGGTCAAGTTCACTGTGTCTGCTATGTCATATATTAGCCTTTATGCCAGATCAAAGATTTTTCTTTTCTGTTGACGAAGCTGGCCACAATATCTGCTCGTTCGAAGCCTGTAGTACTGCAATTAAAATGAAAAACGTAGTTCTTGAGTTGTTTTGATTATTATGATTATCTTGGCACCTTTTCGTATTTTTCCAGACGAAAGTGTTTTATTATGCTTTGGGAAAGCATGCAAATCAAAGATCATAGCAAAGGCAGGTGTGACTAGAAGCAAGACTTACCCGCATTTAAGAATGAAACATCTTTCGCAATTAGAGCATAGTATTTCAGGACCCCCTCCCCCCCCCCCCCTAGTGTGGGTTTCGGGGCCCCATTGTGGGGAAAACAAGAATAGACCCACTGCCTCCCCAAAAGAATGTCGTAAGAGTCGACTAATTTGGGAGTTTCCTTTGAAGTCGGAGTGCATCTGCCGGAGAGGCAAGGAACCAACAGTCTGTATTCAAGAGAATGAGATGTGTAAAACTGATGCACACGCAACACTCAGGTTCTGGTGCAGGACGGCAGTTCAGTAGTGGACGAGCAACCAGAACTTTCCGCAAGAGTGTACAGC
Organism: Candidula unifasciata; assembly: GCA_905116865.2. Lineage (NCBI taxonomy): Eukaryota > Metazoa > Mollusca > Gastropoda > Stylommatophora > Geomitridae > Candidula > Candidula unifasciata. Next base: position 31,708 of record CAJHNH020001281.1, on the reverse strand, counting down.
TGGTGAACGCGAAGAAGAAGGAGAAGATTTCAGGACCGTTTAACCATCACATGTATTTAGTGTGCTTCTTCTCCAACGTTCAGCTCTCATTCTATCTGCAGTTATTGTTTCCCTTTATTTTCATTCCCTTTCTGCCTCAAGAGCAAAGTGTGCAGAGCAAGCTATAGGAAACAATGAAGGACCATGCAAATTCATAGAGGCAACCCACCCAATGGTCTGATCTGAGCTTAAAAAACCGAAGCAAGGAAGAAGAACATCCCCTTTCTGATTTTCCTCCTTCAAGCAGCACAGTCCATTGTATTTCTTCCTCCCCCCCCCCCCCCCAAAGTATCTAACTTAGCTACTGTGTCATTCATGTCTAGCTTGCACACATATTTATAATGTAGTAGAGACCGACTTCGACATTTTCTACCTATTTATAATTCACCATAGAGGATGCCATTAGGGACTTCTAAGTGACCATTCTCCAAGTGTGAGAAAAGTATTGAGAAAACTGATGTGATGCCTGCTATTTCCAATACTTCGATGTTTGTTGTTTTATCTTGACACCTATGTCGAGTACCTATTTTGATTATGATATAATTGTCGCCTATTTACAGCTGGAAAAAAAAAAATTTTTTGACTAACCATTGGCGCTGGAATCTTGGCTCGTTTTAAAGGGCTTAATCAATCCACTTCACATTTGAACTTGACTCCTAGGTCAACCCAGCCTAAAATGGATAATGCCGTTACGTAAAGACAACCGGTGCTATGTTGACATGTCACCGGGCTAGTGCTGATTGGTTTATTGTTGGTTCCCACGGACTTTCTTCCGTTCTAAGAGTGTTATGGGATGTCTTTTTTCGCTGTCTGTACACAGCGGGTCGAAAAGTGGATCAGGTTTGTTGGAACAGGTCAACACACTGTCTTTCAGACGAAGGTGCGCAGCTTTCTTTTCACAACTCTACTTCTTGTGCTTTAGTGTAAGTATGTGTGTGTGTATATATGTGTGTGAACGAATGTTGTTTCTGAAATGTATTGTTGTAAGTAGGTCTCAGGAGCCGAAGGCGCCTGTGCGCAAGAAAGAAGTGCTGAAGTCGCAAAAGTTCGTGCGTATCGAAACATTGACGTTTTTTTTTTTTTTTTGTATTTTTCGCTTGTTCCTGGTGGCTGTAGTCGGTGGTATGTGTGCTTGAAACTTTCAAAACGAAGAACTCATAACATCCCTAGACTATAGCAGTGTCCCAGGAAATGCCCTACGAAATCTCGCGACTGACGAGACGTGTGACTTTCGTGAATTGTACCAAGTAGTGTTTATGACAAGAGGTAATCTGATTGGTAGTAACTTATAACGGAGTGTTTCATTTGAAAGAAAAATAATCCCCTTGAATTTAATATGGAGATATGAGAATCACACCAATCAATGAGATGGAATCAACTTCTGGCCTCCAGACCGTGAGCCAGCGAAGGAAAGAAAAGCTGTTTATCCTAACAGACACATTTAAACGCATGAATAATAATCCCATGCACAGAATAGCAAACAACTTAACTAAAAACCAACTGAAAAGACAAAGCTTCCACAGACTATAAAAATTTTGCTACGAATAAAACAGTGAAACCTTTTCTAAAGACCCTTCAACGTGGAAAATTATCCAGGATTACAATAGTAGGAATAAACTCACAGGGAGCAAGTACAGCAGGGATCTACCAGTCGTCAGTAGAAATTATCCTCGTCGACACGCGTTTCGGCCCACGATTCCTAGACGCATTCGGAGGTGGGCCCTCCTGAGTTCATGAAGCTCAGGGCTGGTTCCCTGCTGCACGGGATTACCGGTTGGTGTTTTACTTTCGGTCAGAGACAAGACGACTTGGTGGTTTCGCAGAAGGTACTGTGAGATAAGAAGCCGCCGCGGCAGTCTAATTAAAGCAGTCGGCATGCCTGGACGACCGAGCGACAAGCTTACTTTGGTTTACCGGACACATGTTGGACTTTTATTAGCAGTTGGCAGAGGAACACTGGCAGACAATTCGGACACGATGGACTTTCAAAGGGATGAGAAACTCTTTTCCACTAGACACCCGGACCAGCTCACCGAGGCCCGTCCCCTACGTTGTTGCGCTGCGTCCAAAGCCAGCTAGAGGCCCTTTCGGCTACCTCTCCCAGTTTTTTTAGTGTTCGTTTCCGTTCATTACCGCACAATCCTAGTTCTTTCACCACATTGTAGAGCGAAGTGGAAACGAGGCCTCTCGCTCCCACTTCGACGGCAATTACCCGTACCGTGTAAGCCTCGTTTCTCCTCAAAACGGCTGCTAAATCACTGTACTTCTCGAGCTTGTACAAATGATTCTCCTCCATACGCGACTCAAACGGGACAGTCAACTCAATCAGGATGAGCTGCCGTTTTTGCGCAGAATGGAGAACGTCCGGTCGCAGGCCGGTTTTACGGATCACCTCGGGGTACCGTTCATGGCCTGGCAGATCAACCGCCAGTAACCAGTCCCTCGCAGAGTCTAGCACAGATGGAGCGAATGCGTTTTGGAAATATAGACCTATAGCCTAACTATACAGTCACAACAGCAATCCCAGGCATAGACAGAAAGGATGGAGAATGTAACCTAGTACTGCATTCCAAGACCCTTGAACATGCCTACAACCAGAAAGCAAAACACTAATCAAGGGAAAATTCAAGGACTTGTGGAGAGAACAAACCAACAGTAAACATCCACAAGACCCCATCAGTAAACTGAACAGATAGCAACACACAACAGTTTTCCGTCTACGAATAGGACACACAAGGCTCAACTAGCACATGCATAAAATAAACACTCCAATTCCCCAGACTGTGTCTGTAAGACAAGACCACAAACACTGGCGCACACTCTGCAGACCTGTCCACTCTACCTACAACTGAAAAGAAACCTGGCCTCCAGAGAAAGCAGTAAGGAACCATGAAGGACCTGCTACTGACATGCGAGTTAATAAAGGCAACCCACCTACTTACTACTCTGGTCTGAGCATACGAAATCGAACGCAAAGAAGACGAAGAACGATTTACACTAGTGAAACGGATGCAATCAAACGTTTTCCCCGTCTTGTACTTCAACCATTTACTACCTTATTTTTATTCAGTAACACTAAATACGACTGGGACTTCTACAGCTCCGCCCTCTCTCCCAGCTTTTTGTTATTTTTGTTTCAACTGAGACTGAGCCAACTATTGTCCTTGGACAGTGCACGCGCTCACATAGTGTGGTAGCGACCACTTTTGGAAGCAATGTTTTTCAGTATAGGTGAATTTGTTATCTTTTCCGTTCGTAACACAAAACATGCCAGATAACTGACTTATACAACGCAGGACATTTTTTTAAATGTAGCTACAAAATATCACGTGATCTATTTGACTTTATTTATCTTCTTCTTCTTCGCGTTCACCAGCAGTAAACTCTGGCGGAAAGTTCTGAGTGTTCATCCACTTCTGGACTGCAGTCCTGTTCCAGAACCTGAGTGTTGCTTGTGAATCCGTTTTACAAATCTTACTCATTTGTATGCAGACTGCTGGTTCCTTGACTCTCAGGCAGATGTACTCCGACTTTGAAGGAAGCTCTCAATTAGTTGAGTCTTACGACATGCTTTTGTGTAGGCACTGTATCTATTCCTGTTTTCCATATAACGGGGCCCCGGAACCCACACAGGGAACCTATTTGGCCTGATCAGACTGCCTAATAAATGAAATATGTCGCTATCACTGGGTAAACACACACAATAGTTACTTAATGGTTTCAGCGCAGAATCAATGGAAATCGTTTCTTTTCACACGAAACAATTGTGTCCCAGGAAAGCGACGATTCCCACGTTGGCTGCAATGAAAGGGGAAGAGGTGTTTACTGAAAGCGAGTGAATCACTTGTTCAAAGAATACTGGGAGAGTGTGAGGATTACAAAACAAAGATTGTGATAATATAGGAGATAATGCCTCCTGGGGGTTAATTTTTCTGACAGACTCAGTATCAGGAAAGTTGATCAGTGTGTTTGAGTTTTACCAAGTAAACATAGGTCCATTTTTATCATATTATTTCTTTTTGCAAAATTTATCTGAACTGCTGAAACCAGTAAGTTGCATAGAGTGGGATTCAGAACCTTGATTTTAAATCACAATCTCAATCATCATCTATACAGTTATCACCACAAGCATCTTCACCACCACCACCACGGATTGTTTGTATGTTCAA
>CAJHNH020001281.1:10000-22500 GCA_905116865.2 Candidula unifasciata | reverse complement strand
GCCATGTGTTCCTATTATCCTTATCTTCCTAGTGTTTTCCTTCCTTCCTGCCTGCATCATCTTCCTTTCCGTTCAGCCATCTCATTATCCTGCGCTTGTGTCCTACGTAGCGTATCCGATTATGTTCCTTCATATTTTGGCCAGGCGTATCTCATAAAAGACCGAGTTACACACAATCTCTGTCTCGTTTAGGACCCTGTTAGTCTTACATAACATATTTTCTGAGGACCATTTAGTTTCGAAATGTTTAGTGTTTTACTTTGCAAAAAAACTGAAAACAGTTTTTGGGTTTGAATAGATCCGAAATTGTGAAAATATTTTGTGTGTGACCATATAAGTCTTATAGATATCTTTCTGAAACAAGTTCTGCTAATTATTTAATTTTTTTTTTTTAAATTCTGGCAGCTCTTCTAAGACATTATGTCTCTATTGTTATGATTCTTATGCTCATTAGTTGTAGTAAAGGTCTGTGTGTGACATTGGCACCAGGGAGTTTGTAAACAATAGTTTTTATTAAATTTCCCTTGGTAGACAGAAAATCAACGTTAAAAATTTCATTTAAACAGCTCAATTAGGGGGTATCAATGGCCAAGTGGTTAGACACGTCTAGGCCTGAAAGTGCTAGGTTCGAATCATCACCGAGACAGATATTTAAAGTGAACTGGGTTTACTGGTTGACACTCTCTAAAAGTGACACCAGGAAATTTCAGGGTATGTCCGCTGGTGTCCTGTTGACCACATCCTCCATCAAATGCTTATTGGTTTATATGAAATATAGGTTAGGACCATAGATCAATAATTAAAATAGGCAATTTCATACTTTTTACTATTTGTATAAGTCATTCTATTCTTCTTCATCTTTATCATCATCATCATCTGTCTTCTTCTTCTTCTTCTTCTTCTTCTTCTTCTTCTTCTTCTTCTTCTTCTTCTTCTTCTTCTTCTTCTTCTTCTTCTTCTTCTTCTTCTTCTTCTTCTTCTTCTTCTTCTTCTTCTTCTTCTTCTTCTTCTTCTTCTCTTCTTCTTCTTCTTCTTCTTCTTCTTCTTCTTCTTCTTCTTCTTCTTCTTCTCCTTCTTCTTCTCTTCTTCTTCTTTTTTCTTCTTCTTCTTCTTCTTCTTCTTCTTCTTCTTCTTCTTCTTCTTCTTCTTCTTCTTCTTCTTCTTCTTCTTCTTCTTCTTCTTCTTCTTCTTCTTCTTCTTCTTCTTCTTCTTCTTCTTCTTCTTCTTCTTCTTCTTCTTCTTCTTCTTCTTCTTCTTTCTTCTTCTTCTTCTTCTTCTTCTTCTTCTTCTTCTTCTTCTTCTTCTTCTTCTTCTTCTTCTTCTTCTTTTCTTCTTCTTCTTCTTCTTGTTCTTCTACTTCTTCTCTTTCTTCTTCTCCTTCGTCTTTTTCTTCTTCTTCTTCTTCTTCTTCTTCTTCTTCTTCTTCTTCTTCTTCTTCTTCTTCTTCTTCTTCTTCTTCTTCTTCTTCTTCTTCTTCTTCTTCTTCTTCTTCTTCTTCTCTTCTTCTTCTTCTTCTTCTTCTTCTTCTTTCTTCTCTTCTTCTTCTTCTTCTTCTTCTTCTTCTTCTTCTTCTTCTTCTTCTTCTTCTTCTTCTTCTTCTTCTTCTTCTTCTTCTTCTTCTTCTTCTTCTTCTTCTTCTTCTTCTTCTTCTTCTTCTTCTTCTTCTTCTTCTTCTTCTTCTTCTTCTTCTTCTTCTTCTTCTTCTTCTTCAACTTCTTCTTCTTCAACTTCTTCTTCTTCAGCTGCTGCTGCTGCTTCGTCTTCTTCTTCTGTTCTTCTTCTTTTTCTCGGTATTTACCACCTGTCAACTCTTAGGAAAATCTTTTTAGTCTGCGGTTTTGTTTCCAAGCTCCAACGTTTTGTGCACATCCGTTTTACAGATCTGAAGTTATGTGTGTGCAGACTGTTTGTTTCTCGTCTCTCATTTAGATGCACTCTGACGTAAAGGGAAACGCCGATTATTGGTCGACTTTTACCATATGTTTGTATTGTTTGTTGTTGTTTCCCCGTGATGAGACTCTGGAAGCCACATAGAAAAATTGTACGTTATAAACTGTCAGGAAACGATTTTACGTGCTGAGAGGTGAATTATACTGAGGAAACGATTTTACGTGCTGAGATGTGAATTATACTGAGGAAACGATTTTACGTGCTGAGAGGTGAATTATACTGAGGATTCGATTTTACATGCTGAGAGGTGAATTATACTAAGGAAACGATTTTACGTGCTGAGATGTGAATTATACTGAGGAAACGATTTTACGTGCTGAGAGGTGAATTATACTGAGGATTCGATTTTACATGCTGAGAGGTGAATTATACTAAGGAAACGATTTTACATGCTGAGAGGTGAATTATATTATACTCTCTCTCTCTCTCAAAGACTAATGGATAAAACGTAGAAGAGATGAAAGATAAAAGCGGGATCTATCTTTTTTGTGTGAAAGCACAATCATTAGAGAGTTGTAAAACTGCATTAAACGTTTATAACTCTAAAAAAATACATATGTAAAAGTCTCAAACATCAAATCAATATCTAGTTTATTTCTCGACTTTACAGATCTGGAAACGAATTTTTTGGAAATGGGAACTTTGCTATGAAAAATAACTGAAATTAATATGAGATAAATTTCCGCGTAGATTTATAAATTTTTGACGCTAGATAGACGACCTGTCTTTATTCACAGCACACTATTCTGTTGATACTGGAAAGGAAAAATATAATGTTTATATCGGGTATATTTAACCACAATCAGGTTCTTCACAGAAGGCAACATTCTGCAAAATGGAATCATTTTTGTATTTTGACAATCGTTATGAATATGAGTATATCGATTCACTTTCTGTCACGTCTAAGCATTGTTTCATTTTACATATATTTTGTCGAAGAATATTACGGTGGGATATAAAAACAACTAAGAAGTCCCCCGCCCCCTTTTTTTTTTCCTTTCCCATTGTGGGGGACATCAAGAATAGACCCACTGCCTCCCCAAAAAAGCATGTTGTAAAAGTTGACTAATTCAGAGCTTCTTTGAAAGAGTACATCTGCCTGAGCAGCTAGGAGCCAACAATCTGCGTACATATAAGTCAGATCTGTATAACGGATGTGCACTCAACACCCAGGTTCTAAAATAATATTAACTTCTAGAAGTGGACGAACAAGCACAATTTTCAGTCGACGTTTTCAGTCGGTGAACGAAATGGAAGTGGAAAAAGAATCCTCGAAAGTAAATACTTTCGGACATTTTATGAACATGATATTTTGGTTTCAACTGGTATGATTAATTGAGAAAGAGCAAAAGGAAGAACAAAGAGAAGAAACATAAGGAGAAACTGGAGGCTTATGTTAGGCGGGTAAAAGATCAATTAGCTGATTGATGATTTTAGTGAGAATGAAAAAGTTAATTTTTATACAAAGTAAATGCTGAGGGACAAGTTTTTCTTCAAACACTTATTAGCTGTTAGAATTTTCCTCCATATGCGCCTAAAAAAAAATATTTTTCCGTCGCCCAGCTACAGGGTTTGGTTCAAATAAAAAGCTGCAGATTAAATTTTAAATGTTGTGCTCGCCTGTGCCAAACGTACTTTGTGTTGTGATCTGCAGATTCAAAAAGCAAGTGCATGTTGCTAAAGAACTGATCATGCCTTGTGCAAATAATTGCGTGTGCAACTACTGATGATTTGTAACGGCTGCTTCCATTGCTTGCTGTGATTTCTGGCGGCTGTCTTATGTATTTAATGCGTGTATATTATGTTGGCTTCTGTCGAAATGGTGCCATTTATTTTCACAATGGACAGCGGTGGCAATTTGTGTGGAAGAGCTTTAGGTGACCTGTTTTTTCTGTGGAACTAGAGCTGCGAAACTGCAGTTTTAAATCAGATGACCTGGGAAAGTAATTGTTTGTGGAAACAAACAAAAAATCAAATACGTAGACTCTGAAAAGAGAACCAATGAAAAGAGAATTACTGACATAAAAATAAATACAGATAAATGAAATATTTTAGCCACATTTAACAGATAAGACACTTTTAAAAACCATACTGGAGGGAAAGGTCAAGGGTAGTGGAGCAAGAGGTAGACAACGATATAAGTGCAATGACTACATCAATGGATGGACAAACAGCCGTCTGAGAGTGTGTACAACCAAAAGAAGAGTCAGCGTATTGGAGATATTGCAGCTAACCTACACTCTGGAGACGGCAACTAATTGATTGAATTTATGCGGAGAGCACCATCACCGACGCAAGCAGATAAAACACATAATGATGCTAAACCCCCTACATAATTTGCATTTGCTTTGTCATCCTTGTGCTTCGACGGCCTGCTTCTATCTTTGCATAACAGCAAAATATCGGACCTCCACCTTTCACAATCTACGTCTCTTTATACAGCAGAAAATAAGACTGGGTTTATGAATGTTTGATTCCTGGTTGTCCGTGGGGTATTTTATGACGCTGCCCAATCATTTCTCACGGTGGTTTGCCTAATTTCTTTAGTGATGCATAACGGTATTTGTGTGCTCGATTCTTCATGCCGTTCGATTTTCCGCCTCGTTTGTTTTACGGGTGCACGCGAAATAGCTGTCCTTTTAAGTGTAGTGTACACAAAACTCTAGCGATTATATTTGCAGAGCAGCAGTTCAAAAATGGGGAGTCATCGGAAATAAGTTCTGTTTTTGGATTTCTTTAGAAGATAAGCCTTGGACTTGTGAACTGTGTGCGGATGAGCAGTGAAGATAATAATATTTAGAGAAATAGAGAAAGCAAATGAAGAGCTACAGAGAGAGGGGAAATGGATAAAGAGAGAGAGAGAGAGAGAGAGAGAGAGAGAGAGAGAGAGAGAGAGAGAGAGAGAGAAAGAGAGAGAGGGATAGACAAAGATATTGCATGCTTGTTAGAATGATACTGAGACAAACAGATAAACAATGTTAAAGGAAAAGACATGTTGCGGTTGAATGAGTGTGCGTCTGTAAGTATATGTGTGTGAAAACAGACAAAGAGACAGACATTACTAGAGTTCGTCAAAGAGAAAGAGATACAATCTATGTGTTTGTGACTTTTAGGTCATACAAAGAGGTCCAGAATGTGTTTAGGGGCAAAGATTTATGTGTATTTTTCATTTTTGTGTGTGTGTTGCGGGGTGTGTGTATGTGCGTGTGAGAGAGGGAGAGAGAGAGAGAGAGAGAGAGAGAGAGAGAGAGAGAGAGAGAGAGAGAGAGAGAGAGAGAGAGAGATTATTATTATGTGGGTAGACTGAGAAAATCCAGTAAGATAAAGAGTGTAGGCATTTTCAAAACGGCTTCACTTTTTTGTACCCGGCCAATTGTGCTATTCAATTGTCATTTTTAAAAGGGTTGGGGGGAAGGGGAGGAGCAGGCATAATTTGTGTATGAATAATTTGCATATGAAATAACAAAACCTGTGTCATATTAATTACCTCCTTACTGACTTAGTCGAGCATCTTTTACCTTAGAGTGTAAAGGTTTGTTAGAGAGATCGTCAAACATCTCTATCTACAGTTTTTATGTCTGGCTTTGTTCCATTTTAGTTCTCTCTCACTCAGGGACAGTCGGACGTTGTCTTCCCAGGCAACAGTGTGTCGCCTTGGTGGTCTGGTTTTTTCCCATTCTTTATACGTGTCCAAACCACTGAGCAACCATTTCCGTCCTCTTTCCAGTTTCTCTTTCGCTGAGTAACCTTGGCCTGGAAACGGCTCCCAGCAACTGCTTTTTGAGTCTCATCATTTAAACTACATTAGTTTATCAAAAACATGTCCAAACTCCTCTATGGGAGAAAATAGTCGCTAAAATTTTGAAAAACAAAATCCATAGCTACAAATAGCTAGAAATATTTGTCGGGTGCGGTTTGGCTCGTGGACATCATATATATTTTCTAGATCTGTTTGATTGGATTCTGTGGCTCCTAAATTCTACCATTTGTGGCTAAACCCTGTTCGTCCTAGTGTGGGTTTTGGGACCCCAAGTTCGATGGAAATAGAGATTTCCCAAAACAAGGATGCGCAAAATTATTGTTTTCCTTCGAAATATGTGTGCATTTGCCTGAGTGGCAAGGAACCAGCAGTCTGCTTACATGTAAGCCAGATCCGTAAAACCGATGTGCACGCAAACCTCAGGTGATGGAACAAGACTAAAGTCCAGAAATGAGCGAGCAGCCAGAATTTTCGGACAAGTTTACAGCCCGCGGAGATAAAGAAGAAAGAATCCTGGTCTACTGTCGGTAAGCGAGCGATGATATATCGTCACCACTGCTTCTTGTGATTCAAAACAAGTGTTTTAACCTGAGGTTAAAAAAGGAGACGCTTTTTGCTTTTCCAAGAAAGTGATTATTTTGAAGTATGTTTTATGAGACTGTTAATGAAGTTAGACGGCGTGTATTTTATGACTGTTGTTTTTTTTTTAGTGACGATTTGTGTTTCTGCAAAGCCTTATCTACCTGCCTGCCTGAAGTATGCAGTCCTACGTTAACAGTCTGGGTGAAGTGAAAAAAATCTAGTGGTCTTGAGGTGAGCTGCTTGCTACAGCAAATGATAGGATGATTTCGCTGGTTTTGATTAGGTGCTACACGCTCTACTGCAGTATAAAGAATCATCATGATTCAGTGCCTTGCTGACTGGCATAGGTGATCATGTATATACACAATCTGCGATCTTCAACAGCATGTCACAGTTTGCTTGCTGACACCCCTCCATATCCATACCATAACAAAAGGCTGTCAAGAATCTTCTCGTGTAATCTTCCTGTCTCTTCAACTCCCCCCCCCCCCACCTCACCCACTCATGTTTCCCTCCCCTTCAGCCAGATCGTACTCATCATCATCATCAGGTGCCTTGCCAACTGGCGTTGGTGATCATGCCTCTCCACAATCTGCGATCTCCAGCAGCATGTATCAGTTTGTGTGCTGACACACCTCCATGCCATGCAACCAGACTGTCAAGAATCTTCTCTTGTTGCGTCCTCTATTCCTCCTTCCAAAGATCTTTCCAGTGGTCACACCATGTCCTATTGTCCCTCTTCTCATAAAATGGCCGAAAAATGCTGACTGTCTCCTTCTAATGTCTGTTATAAGTTGTCTTCGGGCTCCCGCCTCTTTCAAAACCTCTTGGTTGCTCTTTTTGGCTGTCCAAGGTATTCCAAGCATTCTTCTGTAAAATCACATCTCTGAGGCCTTAAGAAATTGTTTGGCCTGCCTACCGATTGTCCAGGATTCACAGCCATATGTTAAAACTGGATGTATGTAGCAAGCAAGAATTCTTTTTCTAACTCTCAATGACAAGGATATATTGCACAAGATGTTCTTCATTTTATAAAATGCAGTTTTTTGCCTGTCCTATTCTGTTTCTTATCTCAGTTATGCATCTCCCATCTGATGTTATCCATGTGCCCAGATACTTAATTTTCTGTACTTGTCCCAAAATAACACCATCGACTGTTATTAAACATTTAGGAATATTTCGTTTCTTTCATACCACCATTACTTCTGATCGTAATTATACGTTCTGCTTTTTTATTTTCTCATCATTGTGTTAATCTGTCTTTGAGCCATCGCCTTTGTAAAAGGTATCAGAAGAAATAGAAGAGTGTACAGTGTTTAGAGGATAGAATATAATATTGACGATGAAAGCTCTAAAGTGTGAGTGCACATAAATTATTGAGTTGACACTTTTCTAACTCATTTCGTATTTTATTGTCTAGCTGGCTGGCGAACAGGTGAAAGCAGTTGTTACAACTAATGAAGGTAGACTGTTTTATCTTTCACAATCATTTTCCACCCGAAAGGACCCAGAAGTGACACTTAAGTTAACAGAGCCTATTTTGAAATAAGGATTTTGAACCCTGGTGTAACACATTCCTGTTCTTATCTGTATGGAATTACCACACACGCGCGCCCACACACACAAACACGCCCAGAGAGAGAGAGAGAGAGAGAGAGAGAGAGAGAGAGAGAGAGAGAGAGAGACAGAGAGAGAGACAGAGAGAGGGAGACAGAGAGACAGAGAGAGACAGAGAGAGAGAGACAGAGAGAGAGAGACAGAGAGAGAGAGACAGACAGACAGAGAATGTGGCAGTTACAAGATGAGACTGGTGTTTTTTGTGGTCAAGAGAAAAAAGGCCACAGGTGAAACAACGCATTTAATCCAAACAGGCATTTTTCATCTATGATTTGTCCAAATTGTAACTCCCGCCGATAAGCAGAAGGACCAAAAAAAACCCATTGTGCATAGTTGAGAGTTGTGTGGTTAAAATGCAGCTTGGAGCGAAAAATGTGCATTTAATTATGTTTTAAATTGGAACAATACTATTCAGATAGTCGAACTGATGAGTGGAACAGTTGCGTCATCTTACCTACCCAAACCTGTCCGCCTTCAGGTTACCATGTGCCCTAATGCTACTGAGGAATACTGTTGAACTGTGTTTCCGGAATATGTGGATGTTTGATTCTCATCCTTAAGGTTTTTCATCCTGCCGATCGGGAAGACAGCATAATAAAAACACAAACACTTCTTTCATCCTCAAATAGGAAAACAGGTTAATTCATAACAGTAGGATTAACGTTACATAACTGATTTATACGGTTTCTGGGATTCGCGCCGGTATAATTCTCATCTTTGGGGTGTTAATTCCAGGGACTTCTTCTTCTTCGCGTTGACAGGCTTTAAACTCCAGCGGAACGTTCTGGTTGTTCGTCCACCTTCCCACTGTAGTCTAGTGTCAGAACCTGACTGTTGTATGCATATCCGTTTACAGATCTGATTTATGTTATGCAGATTTTTGGTTCCTGCCTCTCAGGCAGATGCACTGCCGCTTAGAAAGAAACCTCAAGATGGTCAGTTCTAATGACATGTTTACTGTGGAGGCAATGGGTCTGTTCTTGCTGTCCCCGAAACCCACACATGAAATCCCTGGGACAGAAAACAGTATAGCTGTTATGAACAAATTATAAATGCTTGCTTCTCAGACTTCGAAGGATGCCCCCAACTTGGTCGACTCCTACGACAGTCTTGTTGTCAGGTGTGGGTCTGTTCTTGTCCCCCCCCCCCCCCCAGTGAGGCCCAGGAACCCACACGGGGATATCACCATACCAATTCGCATTAAGACATGAACTTGCCTAATCTAACTAACATCACCAACGTATAAACTCGGTTAGTTCGTCCACCTCAAGATGTTGACCTTGTTCCAAGGCCATGAGTGCTGGGTCTTCATTTGTTTTACAACTCTAGCTTTTTTTTTGCGCAGACTGTTAGTTTCTCGCCGCCCAGGAGGATACCCTCCGACTTCGAAACACACTTTAATCCTATCTACTGTGAACACGCACCTCCCGCGCCACCATCTTCCGACTGGGCACCTGCTGGTAAGACAACCGTGGGGAGATGTCAGTATGTGTCCTGGTCCTGTTGCAAAATCGTTCATTACCCTTGCATCCCAAAGTCATGAATACAGTTCAATTACCTAGCTTACATAGAAGAACTACCAATCCCTAAGTTCTCCAGTGCAAGTATTAAATTTCGATTCCATCGATTTCTTTGTGGCAAAAATACTGGCGACCAAAACTATGTCCTTAAATCGATGTAGCTTTTGTTTTTGTCTGGATTCACGACTGCTGTTGTCTGAGACAGCAAGAGTCGAAATTATACCCCTGATTGATCTGATAACGATACAATAAACACACAAGTTGTTTTCTTAAGTCGGATCGCCACAATTGAACTAATTGACTGGATTTACCCTCCTACGTCTAAAGTTTTTCCTTTTCCGCTTCTACTTTTTAAGTTACTTAATATTTCTTTCGGGTTTCCTACGATATTTAACTGTTCTTGCTCTTGTAGCTTGTTCGACCATAGCCACATGGCAATGTTGTAAAATTTATCTGTTATCTTGTTTGTTTTCTACCTTCGGCTCTGCATCCATCTTCTTTGTTGATATAAGCCTTCATTCACTCGGTCTTATATCTCAGTACACTAGTTTCTATACGTCATTTGAAGGTGACAGGTTCAATTTCTGGCATGGTAACTACAGCTTTCGATTTTAATTTTGTCTAGTGTGTTCTTCTATCTTTCTAATTCTTTCTATGAGTGATGATCAATTTTTTAATAAGGACTGTTAATAAACCCATAGAGCTATTCATAAATTGTCACAGTCTGGGTTCCAAGGTCCTCTTTTCGGGTAGAAAAAGATAAACCCACTGCTACGTAACACGGCGACTAACAGTTTTGCAGAAATCTATGGGTTAGGCCTAAACGCAGATGTCGAAGCCTAGCTGTAAACCACAGCTAAATGTAACAGCCATTCTTTGAAAGGCGAAGGCAAAATAGGAATAATAATACATAATCTCTAATGTCTGAATTATGCGAACGCTCATGCTCTTTTTATATTCTTATATTACAGTGTTTCCCAAAGTGGGCGCTACCTGCCACACCCCCCCCCACCCCCACCCCCCCCTGCCCTCCACCAATACAGTGTACAGATTAAAATCGCATTGATTATTTTATTTTCAAAATAAACAAGCACATTATATTATAACCACCAATACAGTGCACTACAGTGTGATGATAATCTCCCACGATCGTCCAAAGCCAGCTCAAAGCTAGCATAAGTGAAGCTAGTCTCCTCCCTAATGTACTTTTCCGTCTAAAGTAGTTGGCACAATTTTAAGATATCAGATTTGTTTATGTAGTCAGTTCTATATTCTCTCACAGCAGAGGCACTAATACCGACTACTGTTATATGTAGCTTTTCGTATCACTAATACCGACTACTGTTATTGATTACTCGTATCAGAGGAACGAATATGACGACTGTTATACTGTAGGCGAATACCGCACTGTTATACTCTCGTATCACGAATACCGACGACTGTTTTGTTGCTTACTCGTCAGAGGAACGCCATACTGTAGCTTACTCGTATCAGAGCTAGCATATACTGAAGCTTACTCTTCTCAGAGAACGAATACCGACACTTTTCCGTAAGCTAAAGAGTAACGAATTGGCACTGTAGCTTACTCGTATAGAGATATCACCGATTTGTTTATGTATCAGAGGAGAACGAATACCGACGACTATATGTCTTACTCGTAGCAGAGGAACGAATACCGACTACTGTTATACCGTAGCTTACTGTTAGCAGGAACGAATACCGACGACTGTTATACTGTAGATTACTCGTATCAGAGGAACGAATACCGACGACTGTTATACTGTAGCTTACTCGTATCAGAGGAACGAATACCAACGACTGTTATACTGTAGCTTACTCGTATCAGAGGAACGAATACCGACTTCTGTTATACTGTAGCTTACTCGTATCAGAGGAACGAATACCGACAACTGTTATACTGTAGCTTACTCGTATCAGAGGAACGAATACCGACTACTGTTATACTGTAGCTTACTCGTATCAGAGGAACGAATACCGACGACTGTTATACTGTAGCTTACTCGTATCAGAGGAACGAATACCGACGACTGTTATACTGTAGCTTAGTCATGTCAAAGGAATAAATACTGACTACTGTTATAGTTGCGGCGTCCGTGGCTAAGTCGTGGCGAGTCTGACTCGTAAGCCAGCATACCGCGATCGAAACCCACTGCAGGCTGCGTGGATTTTTGTCGTGGTATGGGACGTCGCAGGTCTACCCAGCCTAAAATGGGTACCAGGATGTTCTGTCCTGGGAAAGTAAAGACAGCCAGCGTAATGCTGACCACATTACCCACAGTGCTGATGGTCTGTAAAAATATGGGGCGCTCTGCCCATATGCCCGATGCGCCGAAAGGCGTGAAAAGGGATCTTTACTTTTTACTGTTATAGTTAGCATAGTCTCATATCAGAGGTAGAAATACCGACTACTGTTATACTGTAGCTTAGTCATATCAGAGGAACGAATACCGTCTATTGTTATAATGTATCTTAGTCATATCAGTCCAAAACTTCATTTGAAGTAGAGTCGATGAGGTATGCGAATGCAAACAAACCAGAGGCATAAAATTACAAAGTCTCGAGACAATGAGTCAAAAATTCGCGTCCCTGTAGAAACCCACGTAACGGAATTTGCATTCATGAATACGAAATCCGGCTCGCTAGCGTTGACGACGGCCCATGTGTCAATACAACTTGTACGTTTCTGAGGGCAGAGGATAACCGATGTCAACGGAGCATCTCCACAGAATGGTGCCCTATGTCGTATATTATAAATGAGGTTAACAGCAGTAGAAATGGGACCTAATCTCTACACTGGTAGTAGTTCGGGTGAGTATAGTATTCTGGTCCAGCCCTCTGACGCTGCCGATTGATGCGAAGAGAAATTGAGATATATACCGGATTTCCGTTAAACGATAACCTATTACATCATTACACCAGTGTCATTTCTTTCAGCTCAGCCAAGAAAAGATTGATCATAAAGAGAAGATATCGAACAACTTACTCCTGTTCTCTTCTCTTAGCCTTTTCTTTCTTTTTCCACCTCACAAAACAAGTCCGTTACTAAACAT
>CAJHNH020001281.1:0-5000 GCA_905116865.2 Candidula unifasciata | reverse complement strand
AGCTGCATACACTGTGGATGAGCTAATAATAACTTCTGTCTATGTTGAATGGGGTATCTGGGGTCGACCCTGTTGGTCTGCTTTCCAGATGAAAGTGAAAAAGATCTCTTTTCCACATTCCTAGGCGTATTAGGAAAATAGAGCTAGATCTATTTTTTATACACCAATCGGCACTTGGTGGGTGATGTGGTAAGTATCACGCCGGCCGTCTTTACTTCCCATAACTCGATTTACGTGAAGTTGTTTCAATAATTGTTGGTGATGTTCTTAAAAAGTCTTAGAAAATTTAAAAGCTAAATGATTGATTGATCTATCAGTTTGTCTCCTTTGAGCTGCTACCTAAGATTTACCACCCAGAGATTATTAATTCCTAAACTGGAATGCGGGAGTCGCCGTGGCGTTGGCGGCTTGACAGCGGATCGGAAGGTCGTGGGTTCGCATCCTGACGGAGTCTGTTTTTTATAATGACTTTGACTCCCAGGTGACCCAGCCTTGAGTGGGTGCCAGGTGCAGTCCCAGAAAGTAAAGGCGGCCAGCGTGATGCTGATAACATCACCCATCTTGTGCTGATTGGTCTATAAAAATATAGGTCTCGCCTAATTATGCCCAAAACGCCTTTGGGCGTGGAAAAGAGACCTTTAATTTTTTTGTTTTCTTTACTTCACCTGGTACCCTTTAAAAATGCCTCATTGTAATTGCTCTTCACTAAACAATTGATAGGTCTGTGATAACAATACATATTGATTTATATAATATGATTCCTGTAGTGGGTTCCAGTGCCCTATTGTGGGGGGGGGGGGAGGAGGGGGTGAAAAGACCTACTCTCTCACACTAGAACGTCGTATCATTCGTCGCTGTGTATTTACTTGAGCGGCCAGAAACCAACAGCCTTCACACAAATAAACCAGATCTGTGAAACTGATGTGCGCGGAAAACGCACCTTCTGGAACAGTTCTGTTGTTTACAGCCAGTGAACATTAGGAAGAGAAAGAGTATCATAAGATAACAGCCATTTTATCAGAGTATTTTCTTCTTCTTCTTTTTCTTCTTCTTCTTCGGGTTCACCGGCTGTAAACTCTGGTGGAAAGATCTGGTTGTTCTTCCACCTCTGGACTTTATGTCTTGTACCAGAACCTGAGTTCTGCGTGCATATCTGTTTTACATAATTTTTTTTTTTTTGGCAGGCAAATTGTTGGTTTCTTGCCCCTCAGGCAGATGCACTCGACCTCCAAGGAGTATGTTAACCCTAGTGTTATCAGGTATTGCCAACCCAATTCAAATAACACAGTAGCCATTTATGTCACTTGACAAGGTCAAGAAACAGAAAAGGGTCGCGTTAACAAGCATAGAGTACAATAAAAAGATATTTCGAAACAGCTTTCTCCAAATCTTCCCTTTGACGTTTGTATCTAAACTGCAGTTATAAACAAGACTCGCTGCTTGTAATCAGGGGAATCTGGGGAGATTACATCTAGCTAAATGGCAACAATTGTTCTATTATTCACTCCCTTATCAAGATCATAAATCACTATTGAAGACATGGAGAATAATCTGAGATGCAATGCTGTAATTAGCTGTTAGAGACATTTTTTGTAAACTGGGATTATGTTCAGAGAGGCTTTTACAACCCCCCGCCCCCCCCCCTCCCCCCTCATGAATCAACTCCAATTCCCCGCCGTTTCTAAGAATTAAGAACTGGTTATTGTAAACTTGGATGTTCAGTTTAAGTGAAAATCAAAACATGAATTCACCAATGAGTATGTAAGGCTGTTCACAAGCTTGTTATATTGTGGGTGCTATGTTAAGAAAAAAAACAAGTTACAAAAAATTGTTAGTCCTGATCATTTTTCCTTAAAAGACATGAACAGTTTAGAGTAAAAAATGAAGCACTCTTTTCTACGCCTTCGAGCGTAATGAACGTATTGAACGTATAGGGCTAGATCTATATTTTATAGGCTAGTTTATTTGTACGTACGAATATATGTTATGTATGTGTGTTGGCCTGTCTGTACGTCTATCCTGTCTGTCTGTCCGTCTGAATATGTTTATGTGTTTTTATATGTGGGGGGGGGGGGGGGGGCGTCACTGTATGTATGAATATATGTGTAAACATGTATTGTGTATGTTTGCAAGCGTGTGTGTGTATGTTTATTTGTATATATGTATGTGTATGGAAGCGCAGTTGAGTGCTTAGGTGTGTATGTTTGCGTGTGTGCCTACTAGTAAGTGAGAGAAAGAAAAAGAGAGAGAGAGAGAGAGGCAGAGAGTCGGTACAGAGAGAGAGGGAGGAGAGATGAGGGACAAAGCCAGATAGCCTATAATGCTACATCAATGTGAGACCTAAATAATAGTTTTTGTAAATAAAACTACAGAACACATTCACCTGCCTTCAGGTTTATTGGGCCTACAGAGCCAGAGCTATATTTTACAGACCAATCGTCTGTTGATGGGTGATGTGATTAACTTTACGCCGGTCGCCTTTACTTTCCATGACTTTAGCTGGTACCAATTTAAGACAGGGTCGACCTGAGAGCCGGGGTCATTTTGTGAAAAAAAAAAAAAAAAAGTCCGATTCCGCTTGGACCTGAACCCACGAACTTGCGATCCTCAGGCGAGTGTCTAGCCGCACACCACGGTGGCCATTGCCCCTTAGGAAGAATGAATAATTGTAAGTAAAAAGTAAAGGATCCTCACCTTCAGGCGTATTGTGCATATAGGGCTCAACATAAATTTTATAAAAAAGTCTTTTTTTTTTAATTATGAAAATATGTTGTGTGTGTATCTGTATGTTTGTCTGTCTGCTTGTCTGTCCTTTAGTCCGCCTGTCTGTTTGTCAGTAGAATGTATTTGTTTTTAAATGTGCGTAATTGTGTGTATGCATATGTGTATGTGTGTACTCAATGTGTAGTATGTTTCAAGCGTGTATGTGTGCATATTTGTTTGTATGTGTATGTGTATGCAAGCGCGCGCAATTACGTACTTATTGTTGTGAGTGTGTGCCTACAAGGAAGAAAAGAAGAGAAAGGGGTGCTTAACAGTACGCACATGTAACAGCTGAAAAACAGAGTCTGAGGGAAATGATAATAATCGAATAAATATATAATAAAACAAAGAGTAATACTGACTGTGCTTCAGGAAGAATGTTTATTGATTAGATGCATTTTCGGTAGATAGTCAAAATGGATACACTTTTTATTCGTTAATATAGATACATTTTTTGTAGACTGTCAAAACTTTTAAAATTTTATGAGGTGAAACTAAACAGTAACAAATGAAAAATGAGACCGAAAAATAGTACGGAAGAAAAAAACATAGGTGCATACATAAAGCGAGTATTTATTTGGAATAAGCAGATCCGAGAGTTAAGAAATATTACTAGCCTGTCAAAATTGCTAAGACAATCACTCCCACATTTGACATGGCACATGATGATATCGGTAGTGGTTGTAGGAAGGGGTGATGACGACGACGATGATGATGATGATGAGGATTACTACGACAACAACAACTACCCTCTGGTTAGAACTAAAATATATAAAGGGTGAGTTCGTGAAGATAAAACTCCGAACAGTTCACCGTGCTTTGGTCCCTCCATTATTTAAGCTTGCAACCTAACATCGGTAGCAGTCCTTTGAAAGAAATCAATCACTATAACCAGCCCCCTCTCCTCTCCTTTAGATCCGATGAAGCAGGAGTAAAGTGGCGGAAATTGGTTTAAATCTGTACAGGCTGGAAATTATTCAACCAGAAATGTGACTTTTCCTGAAGGGGATGATAGCTGCGGGAGATTTGCGCCGAATCGTTAGCGCATCAATCTTTAAGATTTGTTTACTGGAAGGTAAAAAAAAAATTGTCCTTGCTGTTTCAGAGGGGAGAGAGAAAGGAAATGGAAAGGGATATTATAATTGTTATTTACTAAACAATAGTATATGGTTATTACTGTTAGCGAACAAGTACGCTTAAGGTTAGTTGCGTATCCCTTACAGAGCCAACCCCTGGTGTGGTTTTTCTAGGCAAATTTACGTCCAGTAGTTTGCCATTGCTTTCTGGGCGGTCAGCTTTCTTGATACCACTGTCGAAACCAACACAAGGCGCATAGTCCGCCGCTGGGATCGAACCCGGCATACCAACATTACAAAGCGTTCGCATCGACTTAGCCACAGAGCCGACACACAAGTACGATTACTATATGCATAAGTATGCTTATATATATATAAGGCTGTCACGTTCAGTTCACGAGTGCAATATTTACTGAGATCCATAGGTATCATCGCTAGGGCTACGGTGTTCGTGCTCTGTGCGCTGCTCTCTGCAGGCGGCTGGACGTTCTGCGGGGAGAGAGCGAGCCATATTGGATCAAATATTTAATTTGCATTACAAAAAGACAGTCAGAAAGACATTGTGACTGGCACACAGACAGACACAGAAAGAGAGAGGAAAGAGAGAAAATGAAACAAAAATAAATGGATGCATGGATGGATTAGAAAAATAAAATTAATATGAGTATGAATGGATTGTCAGGTCGACAGACAGACAAGAAGACAGCAGACAGGCGGGCAGATGGACGGATGAATGGATAAATAGATGGGTTAATGGACTGACGGATGGATAGACAGATGTGTGGGTGGAAAGATGATTAACCCAAAGGTTGTATGGAAGGATGGCTAGACATATTTTCATTGAAAACCAGATGTCTTATATCAGTAGACGCTACACATATATGTTTTTTGTTTAAGTCCTACCTGTACACATACAAGCAGATGCTTTAAAACATATTTTCTCGCTGTGACTTGTCGCTTGATTTGTTGACTGTTATCTCTACAGTACATCAAACAATAGGTCTAAAGGCTGATCCTGTCTCTAAATCAGGGGTAAAGTAAATAAACCTTTTCAATGCCTTCATGTGTTTTCAGCATATAATTAAAAAAAGTAGACCCCCTTCCATGCCTT
The DNA here is from genome assembly GCA_905116865.2 of Candidula unifasciata. NCBI lineage: Eukaryota > Metazoa > Mollusca > Gastropoda > Stylommatophora > Geomitridae > Candidula > Candidula unifasciata. The sequence continues at coordinate 50 of CAJHNH020001281.1, read as the reverse complement.
TAAGAGTATTATGTATATAGTGCTAGAACTATATTTTATAGATCAACTGG
>CAJHNH020001280.1:1289072-1308174 GCA_905116865.2 Candidula unifasciata | reverse complement strand
AACAAGAGAAGCAAAATGCTCGAACTTATAATCTACGCGCAGGTAGGCATGCGTCTAGCTACTGACCTCCCCCCCCCCCCCCCAAACACCTTTTCAAACTACCTTGGCTGTGAGCTCTACCTAGCCTAAACTGGGTACCGGCAATATTTTGAAAGTAAAGACAGCGGCATCATCCATCGAATGTCGATAGACCTATACAAATGAATATCTAGGATAAAAGCTGCCGTGGTTTAGCTGCTAGACGCACACCTGTGGATCAAAAGGTCGTGGGTTCGTGTCCTGACGTATTCAGACTTTAAAAAAAAAATATCCTTGACTCTCAGGTCGACCAATCCTTTAGTGGGTACTAGGTACAGTCCTGGGAAGTAAAGACAGTCGGCGTGATGCTGACCACATCACCCACCTAGTGCCGATGGGTCTATAAACTATAGGTCTAGCCCTGTATGCCCAGTGAGCCAAAGGCATGAAAACAGCTCTTTACTTTTCCTTTTCTTTTTGTGTGTGTTAAATTTCATATCAGCCAGAGCTACCAATTTCAAGTTATAGCTATCGTATATTATTATAACTGGAGTCTGTTTCAACTAATGGTAGAAAAAAAAAAAGGACCCCATTCCCCGCCTTTAGTTGTATTGAGCATATAGGTCTAGATCTATATTTTACAGAGCAAACGGCACTCGATAGGAGATGTGGTAAATATCACGCCGGCCACCTTTACATTCTAGGAATGTACATGGTACCCATTTAAGGCTAGGTCGACCTGGGAACCAAAGTCATATTTGAAAAAAAAAAAGTTCGTCTTCGATAGGACGTAAACCCACAAAAGTCTGTTTCAAGTGCCAATTACTGCCTGTGTTAAACTAGTTTTGCTGTGTAGGCAGGCTGGTCTTTGCGCCTGAGGATTGACGGCTACATGGATACTGCGGTCACCACGACTGTGCAGGTGAGGATTTTATTTTTCTCCCGACAGAAAAAAATCACCAGCCTTACAGAGGATTCGAACCCGGGTATCCGTCTGTTTCAAAAGAGGTCAAAAAGGATGATGGCCATAGCAATTCAAAGATTAGACAACATTAAACTCTATGGTTAAGCACCATCAATAAAACTAGGGTAAAATATGTGAGGGCATGTATCTTTCCTGTAGCAGCAAACGTATGTGAGTCGTGGATTATCTCTCAGTGGTTAAAGAAGGAAACAGAATCGTTGAAACTGAATTATTATAGAAATATTCTCAGAACACCGTGGTCTAAGAAGAAAAAATAATACCCACATCCTATAAGAACGGAAAGTCAAGGAAGATTGGCTAGTAAACAGCATCTTTTCTCGGAAACCGAAATATTTTAGCCATAACAAGGACCATGAGAATTGGAAAGAATAGTAGAAAAATGCACAGCGCCAGGAAAGAGAGGCAGGGATCGACCAGGGCTAACATAGGCACAGGATAGAGGCGAAACCTTGTTTTGGATGGTGGAAAAGGCGGAAATCTGGCGAGAGACCGAGTTTTTTCCAGGCAGGCTATGATTAGAGCACCATTCTGCAAATAACCTGCTACACGATGATGACACATCATTTATAACCTTTGTGGGTATCATATAATTCAAGCAACCTTTTCAGCTGAGAAGCAGGGAGCGCTGATCTCATGTTGTTAAAACAGTCGATTCCGGACACACGTTTGATATTGTGCGAGGGCTGATTGGGATTGACTGCATTTTACGAATTGACAATTTGAACATAGTAAAAACTCACATTCCGATTCTTTTTTAAATAGTACTTTAGGTAAGTGCGAACTAATTTTGTTTTACACACACTATAAGTCTGTCACAGTTTACTTTTTTCCCCTTTATTTTATGAGCCATAACATATAAAAATTCTCAGTGTGTAGGTTGTGTATGTTTGTAACCGTTTCGTCTTTGATCACAGGCTGATAGCTCCGGCGGGAAGTTCTGGTTGTTCAACTTGGACTTTGGCTTAGTGCCAAGGCCTGAGTTTTGCTTGTACATCCGTTTTATCGGCTTATTTATGTGCAGCTGGTTGTTCCTTGCCGCTTGGGCAGATGCACACCGACTTCAAAGGAAAACGCACTTAGTCGACTCCTTCGACATGCTTATGAGGAGGCAGTGTATCCATTCTTCTTTTCCCTCCTATGAGGCCCAGAAACGCCCATGGTAATATTTGTAACCATGAAGCTCTCCTGTTTGCTCTATGTAGATATGAAACACATTTCCGCCCCACATGGGTTTCAGGTCCCTATAATGAGAAGAAGAAGAGGGCGGAGAAGTCTGACTTGTGTTGTACTGAAAGAGTAAGTAAAAAATTAATTAAACTCATTGCTGAGATTTGAACCCGGTCCACTGACTTGATAAGCAAAACGCTGTTATCGCTACCCTACATCGTCTTCTGCTTTGGTTTAAAAAGTGTTACTCGTAATATATCAGAAAAAGTGTTACTCGTAATATATCAGAAAAAGTGTTACTCGTAATATATCAGAAAAAGTGTTACTCGTAATATATCAGAAAAAGTGTTACTCGTAATATATCAGAAAAAGTGTTACTCGTAATATATCAGAAAAAGTGTTACTCGTAATATATCAGAAAAAGTGTTACTCGTAATATATCAGAAAAAGTGTTACTCGTAATATATCAGAAAAAGTGTTACTCGTAATATATCAGAAAAAGTGTTACTCGTAATATATCAGAAAAAGTGTTACTCGTAATATATCAGAAAAAGTGTTACTCGTAAAATATCAGAAAAAGTGTTACTCGTAATATATCAGAAAAAGTCGTGGTAAATAAACGGGCATGGTGTTAACAATATCACGCATCGATTGTTGTATACAACTTTCAGCATCATATGCCTCATTCACCGCTGGCGTGAAATGAGTCTTTACTTACTTTTACCTACTGAACTCATTATTTTGTAAACAACTTATTATTATTATTATTCTAGTAGAAGTAGAAGTAGTAGTAGTAGTAGTAGTAGTAGTAGTAGTAGTAGTAGTAGTAGTAGTAGCAGCAGCAGCAGCAGCAGCAGTATTAGTTGTTATAGTCCATTAGCATCTTATATCGCTAGGTGTGCTAAACATAGGCTTTTATTACTTAATTTTCAACTCTGCGGTCAATCATAGGCCCCAGAACCTAGGCCCCCTGAGCCCCCACTCCCACCTTATCCCCCCCCCCCCCAATGTTAAGCAAAGCTGCCCCTCCCCCCCCCCCCCCCCATCATCCCCAAGAACAATGTTAAACAAAGTTACCCCCCCCCCTTTCCTTTCTTCCCCTGCAACAGGCCCCACAGAAAATTATATGAGAAGCGAGCCACCTCTGTGCATCGACAACCTTCATAGAACCTCGCTGAGATGTGGCGATGCCCTGATCAGTGTGCTACTGTGCTGCTCTATAAATCGTTACAACATAGACGAACCCACCTGCGGGTTATTCTCTCTCCCCCACCCCCCCTTTGTTTTCATGAAGACGCAAAACAGTCTAGTTGTTTCCAGAGACGTAAGCTATTGTCCCCGCTTTAACGACAAAATACATGACACAATCTATATATCTAGCAATAGTATTATAGCAATGAGGCTTTTGAGCCAACAGTTTGAGTTGAGTTATTAATATACACTATAGCACTCAGGACTGTCTCATAAGCGCTTTGATCTTAACTTCAGCAGCCAGCGAAGGGTTTTATGGTACCAGTAGCAGTCGGATTGTATGTCCGTCTTGCCTTCCCTCCGTGTGCTGAGTGTCGGTCAGATACCTTAATCACCCCCCTTCTGCACCAAATATAATCGTCATTTGATTTTATGGATCTCTTCAGGCGGTGTTTCCCCTCACTGTTCATTTTGCAGTTGCAAATATAAGTAGGTCCATTTGCTCTCTGGGTTACAAACACGCCGTTTTGTGTTCCTCTTATAGATCAGTTCTTGTGGGACTGACACGCCAATTCACATTCACTCGTCGTTAGACACACTACTTCGCGTAAGATCATATTTTCAGCTAACATTCATTCATGCATTGGCTGTAAAAAGTCTAATTAATCAATGATTTGTGTTAATGGTGGAAAGGAAGATCAATTTTTAATGACGAATTCATTATGTTCTAGTTAATTACTTGATTAACTCTGTTTACGCCATGGGCATGCATGATATTACTCTGACCCACAGTGTGTCAGTTGTATGGTTACCCCTTTCTCTTTAGTGCACTATAAGTTTGTTGACGTTTCCATTTATACATTCACGGTGGGGGAGAAACGTAGTTTTGAGATACTTTCAGTGCGAAATGCTCCCGTTTCGGTTCTGTATCCAGTTTAAGGGGGTGGGGGGGGGAGAGAGACGGAACAGAAGAAGAAGAAGAAGAAGAAGAAGAAGAAGAAGAAGAAGAAGAAGAAGAAGAAGAAGAAGAAGAAGAAGAAGAAGAAGATGATGATGATGATGAAGAAGAAGAAGAAGAAGAAGAAGAAGAAGAGGAAGAAGAAGAAGTAGAAGAAGAAGATGAAGAGAAAGAAGAAGAAGAAGAAATAGAAGAAAAAGAAAGAAAGAAAGAAAGAAGAAGAAGAAGAAGAAGAAGAAAAAGAAGAAGAAGAAGAAGAAGAAGAAGAAGAAGAAGAAGAAGAAGATGATGATGATGAAGAAGAAGAAGAAGAAGAAGAAGAAGAAGAAGAAGAAGAAGAAGAAGAAGAAGAAGAAGAAGAAGAGGAAGAAGAAGAAGAAGAAGAAGATGAAGAAAAAGAAGAAGAAGAAGAAGAAAAAGAAAGAAAGAAAGAAAGAAAGAAGAAGAAGAAGAAGAAGAAGAAGAAGAAGAAGAAGAAGAAGAAGAAGAAGAAGAAGAAGAAGAAGAAGAAGAAGAAGAAGAAGAAGAAGAAGAAGAAGACTGTCGTCTAAATCTATTTTCTCTATTCACGGATTCTTTCTCGATTCGCTAGACCAGTTTCTGCATTGATTTCCTCACATAGAAACCCAGTCCGAATTCTCCAGGCCTGTGTCTATATCGTTTTCCTTCGTGATATTCTTACCTTCATTCGTCAAAAAAAGTGTCTCCCATCATTCGCAACCATTGTCTGCAATGATTTCATCACGCAGAGAACTTTGTTCTTTCCCAAGACCAGATATTATTCTTTATATAGAAACACCCCCCCCCTCCCCCCCGGCCCCCGTTCTCTCTTTGGTTTACCAAACGAGGTATAAGATATGACTCTCCTTTATCACTTCTTACACTGTTTCTAAAGCATGCTTCGACAACTTGAACCTGGTGTTTTACGTGTAGAATGGTTTGCATCACTCGACATGACTCACATCAGGAGCATATGTTATGTGTATGGTATTCGGATGTGCGGGACAATGAGCAGACTGTTAGGTTGGCTGCTGCCTCTTCTCTGGGCGTTCAGCTACTTTATGATAAAGCAGACTTGGTGAATGGCTCCCCGGGATCAAATACACCGTAGAATAAAACGGAAAATCCATACATTAAACGACTAATTCAGGAGGGCTGAGTAGATGTCGGGAAGGCATTCGCACTGAGAGTTGAAACAGGAAGACTTTTAATTAGGTTGCAACTGGCGTTAGCTTGTCGACTCTTTATTGGTTACTGAGAAAGGAGACGGAGCACTTAGGGGAATGTCCTGAATGCAGTAATGACAATAATTTTTTGATTTATTCATTCACATTATTTCTCTCGGTCCGCCCCTGTCAGTTACCCTTGATCTTTTCAGTTGTTATGATATTTTCTTTTTCCAGAGCCTCTCTTCTCATCACATTACCATGTAACATTCTCTCTATAACATATACACCCATAAGAATTACACAGTTAACGCGCATATTCATAGGAACATTAAACTATTCACAATACAAAGTCGCTGCCCTAACAGATACTTAAATAGACAAGGCACAATAAACATTCTTATGTAATTATTAAGTGTTGAACACACTGGGCAGGTATAATCCTGCCGTGATGACTACGCCCACATTTATACAACAGTGTGGCTGGCTCAAGGTACAAGCCCATTATCCAATCGCTTGTGCGTGTGATTTCTAGGGCACCTTTCACGACCACGTCTTGTAAAACATTTACCTGCTTCAGTTTATATGCGAATCTAGAGACGCTTTATAGAGGTAGCCAATTTAGGACAGGAGTTAGTGCTAAATTTAGTCCGTGTTTATGTGTGAATTATGAAATAATTATATACGGAAACTCGTATTTAAGGTAAGTGTACAGCTGTTGTATGTGGCCTATGGATTATGATTCGAGTTTCATAATTTCGACCTACGTGAGTCATTTAAATGCGAGCGAATTGCCTTCAGGCTACTTTGGCTTAATTTTCACAATAGTTTAATGGCGAACCGTCCAATGAATGTGATACAACACTGAATCTAAATTTGCTAATAAACCACATTATCATCATCATCATCAATATGCATGCCAGTAAGCGTAGGCTGACATTTTTCGCAAGTCTCATGCGATCACCTGAATCCCGGATCAGTTCAATGTTTTTGTCTCGCCCCACACTCTCGACCAGGCTACCCAGGTATTTATCTCTTTACTTTCCTCTTTATCTCTTTTAATTAATCAGCTCTCACTAAGTTCTCTAGTCGATTTTTTCTCATAGCAGATCCAAAAATATTGACAGTGAACTACAAACAGTTGATAAATCCTCTGGTTGTTTCCTGAAACAATTCTTTCGTTACATGTTGGTGTTTTTTCCTCTCTCCCTCAACAGTAAATATTTTCATCAGCAATTACAGTGTGTCATAACTGATTGATTTACATTCGTCCCCTAACATCTTAAATAACATTAGAGTACTTTACTCTCATTAGGAATCTCAGAATTTGATATTGGATTTGACAGTAGACACAAAAACTACTGCCTGATTATAATAACTATATATATATATTAGGGCTGTACCGAATAGTGATTTTCACTATTCCGCCGAATACGAATAGCGGGACCAACAATTCGGCCGAATACAAATACGAATAGTGTATCATCATCATCAGGTGTCTTGCTGACTGGCGTGGGCGATTATGTATCGCCAGAATCTGCGATCTCCTGCAGCGTGTATTAGTTCGCGTGCTGACACACCTCCATGCCATGCAACAAGACTGTCAAGAATCTTCTCTCGTTGTCTTCCTCTATCCCTCCCTCCACAGATCTTTCCAGCGGTAACCACATTTTCCCTCTTCTCATAAGATGGCCGAAAAATGATGACTCTCCTTCTGATGTCTGTGATTAGTTGTCTTCAGGCTCCCGCCTCTTTCAAATCCTCTTGGTTTTTTGTGTGTATGTGTGTGGCTGTCCAGGGTATTTTAAACATTGTTTTGTAAAACCACATCTCTGAGGCCTCAAGAAATTGTTTGGCCTGCCAACCGGTTTTCCAGGACTCACAACGCATTGCCTTTAAATATTAGTGCTTACTTGAGAGGCTAAAAGTGACCATTGTACAGATCACATTTTCCACTTCAAAATTTCAGCCAAAATGTAATCACAACCTTACTTATCCACTGCACCTTCACGAATACACATGGAGGATCAGTCGCACCTCGAGATAAATACAAGGACAATTTTTAGCACACCGCGGTTAGCATTTTATGCAGTGTGATACACTTAGAGTGTAAAACAAGGAAAAAACTCTTTTCGATAGTGGCGAGGAAAGAAAGTTAAAATTTTAACTTTTAAGTATATTCATGTCTTTTTTTTAATAATGTCACAATAGGAATAAACTCCACAGGGAAGCATGTGCAGCAGGGATCTACTAATCGTCAGCAGAAGTAATCTCTCGTCGACAAACGTTTCAGCCCACGAGCTCCTAGACGTTTTCAGAGAGTGGGCCCACCTGAGTTCATGAAGCTCACGGTTGGTTTCCCTGCTGCACGAAATTACCGGATGGTGTTCGGATAGGGACAAGACGACTCGGTGATTTGTAGAAGGTACTGTGAGACAAGAAGTCGTCGCGGTAGCATAATTAGAGCAGTCTGCATACCTGGACGACCGAGCGACAAGCTTACGATTGGTATACCGGACACATGTTAGACTTTGTTAGCAGGTGGCAGAGGAACACTGGCAGACAATTCGGACACAATGGACATTCAAGGGATGAGAAAATCTTTTCCACTAGACACCCGGACCAGCTCACCGAGGCCCGTCCCCTACGTTGTTTCGTTGCGTCCAAAGCCAGCTCGAGGCCCTCTCAGCAACCTCGCCTAGCCGTTTAAGTGTCCGTTTCCGTTCATTACCGCGCAATCCTAGTTCTTTAACCACATTGTAGAGGGAAGTGGAGACGAGACTTCTCGCTTCCACTTCGACGGCAAAGACACGTACTGTGTACGCCTCGTCTCTCCTCAGACCGGATGCTAAATCACCGTATTTCTCGAGCATGTGATTTTCGTCCATACACGACTCATACTGGACGGTCAGCTCAATCAGGATGAGCTGCCGTATCTCCGCAGAGTTGAGAACTATGTCAGGTCGCAGGCCGGTCTTCCGGATTAACTCAGGGTACCAATTTATAGCCGACTTTTCTTGATTTTCGCCGCGACAACCTTGGCATACGCACCCAATTTGAGAACCTCTGCTGTAATGCCTCGGTCGAGTCAGCAGGCAAAAACCTTGCCAGCTGCTGTACCACGCAACCGGGTTGCATTTTCCCCTGCTACGACAGACTTAGACAATAGCAACTAGTGTGTTAATGAGGAAGTTATTTCAGTCCATCGCAGTGTATGCAAAACGGATGTAAGGTAACGACTATTCGTATTCGGCCCGATTGCAAGTATTCGGCTGAATACGAATAGTTATTAGGTCCAATAATCGGCTCCGAAGCCAATACGAAGCGAATATTCGGTACAGCCCTAATATATATATATATATATATATATATATATATATATATATATATATATATATATATATATATATATATATATATATATTTCCAATTCACCGACTACTCTTTCCCTCATCGAAGTAGTTGGGAGAAAAGAAAAGCAATTGAAAAGCAATGCAAACAGGAAGAATACACCATAATTAGGAAATGAACGCTATGGTAAACAGCACAGCTTAAAATTCTAACGCAGATGAAATAATTGAATCTAAATGAAAATAAATGGAAAGCTATGACATTTCAGCGTAACCATTAGAAAGTTTAAAAATGAGATCATGAGTATGCGAAATGGTCAAATTTAATTATCAACTGGTTAACCCACATACCTGTCCTTTTTTTTTCTTTAGTATTAAGGGCCACGTGGCTAATGTGTCGCTACGACAGTGCAGGTGAGGTTTTTATTTTGCCCCCGGGTAAAAAAAAAATTACTGCGGATTCGAACCCTGGTCTCCCGCACAGAAGCCCAGTGTTCTAACCATTCGACCAAGCAACCACTCCATCGGAGCAGCGAAAAGAGAACAAAACTTCATGAGATGTGTGTTCCTACTACTGTGTCCCGATTATAACACAACTCAAAACCGCAGGCAACTGTTTTCTGATAGACAGATATTCCAGATATATTATTGAAACAGCACAATAGAAATGGCACGTGTCTAACACGGTTAATGTCGCAGTCATTGTCTGCGCAGACGTCAAGATAGTCCTTCATGCCCCCCCTCCTTTCCAGTCCATCGGCTACTCTCCAACTCATCGAAGGTTGTTTGAAAAGACAGAAAATAGAAATCGTGTCTAATATGGTTATGGTGGCAATCATTGCCTGCACAGATATAGAGATAGTCCTGTTTGCTGTACCACGGCCTACTCTATTTTTCAGAGAAGGCGTTGGCTGTACGTATCTCGCCGGCGAATGGTGGAAATTTTGCGTTATGACCACGGTGCATGCGTATTTACTAACGTGGCTATAATTAAATGTCACTAAAAATGGAAATATTAGCTTCGAAGATGTTTCCGAAAATTGTGGTCACCTATCTCTAACAATGACTGGTTCAATTTTAAACCATGATAGGTAAACATCCAATATCAAAACAAACATATCCTGAAATTTTCAGCTAAATCGGTTCAGTAGTTTCCGAGTCTATAGCTCATAAACAAAAACACAAACATTGATTTTTATATATATAGATTGTGCTTGTAGTATATATATATATATATATATATATATATATATATATATATATATATATATATATATATATATATATATATATATATATATATATACATATATAAAATTGAATTGTGTGTGTATTATGTCATTGCGACTATACGCGTGCAATGCAGGAGAGTTTTCACACGCCAAAACAAATTTCCCACTCACAGGTAGATGCAAATGGATAAAAGAGTAGCCAGACAGAGATTCAGACATTCAGGCAGACATGGTAATGTGCATGTAACGGGAGCCTCGGTGTTAAAGAAAATTAGCATATGACAATTACTTTACAGAGGTATTACAATAAGTAAGCTCAGTAATTGCGAATAATATTAAGAATCTATTATTAAGCTGGCTTTCAAAGGATTGACCAGTGATTCAGCAAAACAGCATTTCCAAAAAAATCTGCCCCCCAAAATGACATATCAATGCGCCTTACTATCCCAGAATCTAAATATAACGCAGGTGCATAATGCTAAATCTGTCGTAGTGTACACATCTCTTTGCCTACCTGACTGGAGGTGGGGATGGGTATTATGCGTACAAATCCTTTTGGCAGGTGATATTAAAATAAATGCCATGGGCTTCAAAGACGATCAAGGTTAGATAAATATCGCTGGTATACTATGGGAAGTAATTTCATGGTGACCTCATCACCCATTGCGTGTCGCGTGTGTATTTACATTTTAGGCCCATAGGCCAATTAGGCTTAAATCATGGGCAGGAATTTAATATGACATTAAACTAGGAACAGGCACAAAGCAGTAAAAAAGCTGCTACCAAAACACGGTGAATTATTTCGCGGCCCACTCGACAGCTAACCAAACACAATCAGTCAGTAGCATGTCCTTTGCAGAACCTTGCACTAATAACAACCTTCCAGAAAACGTCCAGATCACAAGTAAGATGTCCTGCAACATCCTGCACCCATCTTCTCTTTGGCCTTCTTCTTCCTCTCTTCTCAGGCATATACCTCTACATTATTACCCAAACACAACAAAAACATAGTAGTTTATTTATTTAATCCTAACTCGTTAAATTACAATTTTCAGCCAAAATGACATCTTCTGATTCTAACATTTGAGATGTTAATCCTAGAGACTGCAATCCTGAAAGACAAAATCTAACTTCCATATCCCGTTACACAATTAGATAGAAACTCTAGCGTCCCACTAGTGGGTCGCGGCCCACTGGTTGAAGATCGCTGACATATACTGCCCCGTTGACGCAACGACAACGAAGTACCAGCTGCCCGTGAAGTCAACATCACGCTCACCGCGTTTGCTTCCCAGGACGTTACCTGATACCCAATTTAGACTAGATCAATATTGGAGCTAAAGTCAGATATAAAAATCCGTCTCCAACCCATGATCTTCGTCGAGTCCTTGCGCTGCAACCGCTATCCTCCCCCATCCACCCCGACAACTTATCAATAAGTTTTCACTATTAGGTAAATTTAGCCGAATAATCTTGCCTTACACATTATCTCTCATGTTATGACCGACTTTGATTTACATGGTTACGTTATCTTTTTTGACACTGTGTATATAATCAAGTGCTTTGTTAGCGGATTCCCTTTGAAATGAACCGTACTTACATTTTCTGTACCACGCTAGTGTAAGGAGGTTTCATTATGTTTGTTGTGAAATAATGAGTATCGGGACTTTGAAAAGGTTGGTTCACTATGACATAACATGCAGGCAGTAAATGCATGACACTCAACAACAGTTACCAAGTGACTGAGTCCCAGTCAGTTTTCAGAGGATGCATAGGGGTAAAGGACAGGCTAAGCTGTGGCTTTAGATTGTCGCTTTGGTGGGGAAGCGGCGTCCGAGACTTAAGCGTTGCGAGTCCGACTCCTAATTCCAACGCACCGCTATCGAAACCCACTGCTGGCTGCATGAATTTTATCATGGTATGGGGCGTCGCAGGTCGACCAAGCCTAAAAAAAAAAGAACCAGCATATGTGTCCCGGGGAAGTAAAGACGGCCGGCGTAATGCTAACTACATTACCCACCTAGTGTTGATTTGTCTGTAAAAATATAGGTGTATGCCAAAAAAAAAAATGTCACGTTCAACGTTTCCCCTAAGGGTGAGCGTTAGGTTATAATTGTGACTAGGTTATGTGCACCACATAAAATGGCTTAGCACTGCACACCACCAAGAGCCCTGAAAAGGAATCCTACAGTCCTGATGCGATCAAAGAAAACAGACCCAAATTTTGTCCTGACCGGCGACGAAGTCGTCTACCGATGAGCCTATGGGAGCCCCGGTCGCCGATGTGTGAGATAGCAATGGCACCAATGGTCAAGTTATAAAGACAATAGGGTGTGCTTTTGTGTAGGTTGTGCAATGGTCTGTGGTAACAGCCACTGAGACGGATTGACGACAAGATGGACAGACAAATGAAAGAACAGACCACCAGACGGATGGATAGACGGATGGGGAGACATACTGCTAGATAGACTATATATTTTTTAAATAATATATATAATAGTATATATATATATATATATATATATATATATATATATATATATATATATATATATATATATATCCCCCGTGTGGGTTCCGGGGCCCTATTGTGGGGAAAACAAGAATAGACCCACTGCCTCCCCAAAAGCATGTCGTAAGAGTCGACTAACTGGGGAGCTTCCTTTGAAGTCGGAGTGCATCTGCCTGAGAGGCAAGGAACCAGCAGTCTGCATTCAATTGAATCAGATCTGTAAAACTGATGCACACGCAAACACTCAGGTTCTGGAACAGGACTGCAGTCCAGAAGTGGACGAACAACCAGAACTTTACACCAGAGTTTACAGCTGGTGAACGCGAAGAAGAAGAAGATATATATATATATATATATATATGTATATATATAATATATATATATATATATATATATATATATATATATATATATATATATATATATATATGTATGTATTGGAATATATATATATATATATATATATATATATATATCATATCTATTATATATATATATATATATATATATATATATATATATATATATATATATATATATATATATATATATATATATATAAACAGGCAGGCATATTCTGAATATTTAAAAAAAAAAAAAAAAAAACCTGACAGCCGGTAAGAGTTTAAATGCGCTATTGCAGTTTAGTTTTCTAAATTCCATTTCTTACTTTCTTAACTGCAACATGGATGTTGCTGTTGAAACAAATGTTAGGTTAAGTCTGACGCGGATAGACTGGATATCAAGCATTGTATATATTCTGCAAGTGGACTTCCAAACCATCTCTGCTGTGGCAATGAAGCACACCTGGTTTAAAGGGTGAGTCAGATGCATGGATGCATGTTTAACGCCTTTTTTCTTGAGTATTCCAAGCCCTTAAGGTTCATTACTACAGACATCATCCGCCCCAGTACATTGATCTCTGTCATTAACTTTCTCTGTCCACTTGTTGACTCTATCTGAAGGTCTCTTTCTATATGACCTTTCTGAATTCTTCTTGGTCTGCCTCATGGTCAGCTAGCATTCAGCTTTTGTAAATACTCAGTGTTATACTGTTATCTGCAGTTATCTCTAAATTCACACGTTTAATCACATCATAGTATTATGGATACGATAACAAAACTGCAGGAATGAAACTTGACTAACAATACACAGCAGTAACGCATCACTTATTTGCGTCTAACTGCTCCCTATTTCTATCATAACAAAAAAAGCAGTAGGGCCGTCTTAACGTCATCATGGGCCCCTAGACAAACCACTTTTCTGGGACCCCTACGCAACCACTCACAGGAAACAAATGTAAATGGTCAATATTATAAAAGATTTTTTTTTTAATTTGCACTTAAACAAAGCTGTTGTCATAACATTATGAAATTGCTACGAACATTTTTTTCATAAAAGCATTTTGCGTCATCCCCCCCCCCAACACACCACCACCCTCAACGGAATTGCTATATATTAATGGACATTAATTCAGCGGTCTCCAAGCTCCTGTGTTCATAAGGTCCCCAGTGCCTGTACCCAGTAGGCCCATGCGCTTAGACAGCCCTTGTCGGCAATGCTTTGGAAAGTCACTCCTGCTACATGCACACTGGAACTTGTCGCCGTATTTCTGACACACCCATGCACGCTAGAGGCTAGAGAAAGATATCCTTGTTGAAGGAAGTAACCTTACCTACAGACTGAAACATTATAAATCAAGAAATGTTGGCTCAGCGCAAGGTCATAAACGAATAGATAACGTCAAGAAATGTGGATAGAGTCCTCTTACTAACAGCAATGTTAGACAGTCAGATAACGACGTTATTATCTGTAGCAATGTTGTGTGTGTGTGTATGTGTGTGTGTGTGTGTGTGTGTGTGTGTGTGTGTGCGTGCGTGTGTGTGTGTTAAATATAAAATTACAAAACAGCTACAGGATCTCCATACATTTTTGATATGAAGTTTTTATTGTAGGTCTCCGTTGCAAAGTGGTTAAGTCGTCTGCATCACATACTGAACGATGGTGATTGGGGTGGGAGTGTGGGGTGGGGCGGGGAATTTTGATTGTAAAGGGAGACAACTCGAAAATAGAGTTAAAGTTACATAGGGGCATAAGAATTGTAGAAAGGCTTAGGTGGAGCATGGCACACACACACACAAAAAATGTTAGACCTATTGCTGTTGGACAATTGAAACTGATTCTCCGAGATTTTGATTCCTGGAAAGAAAGTGTTTGCGAGATAAAAGGTCTAGTGGAGCTTCGGGAATCCTTCTGTTGTGTTTTTCGTCTAAGCTGCGTCTCATCCTGGCTGTTGCCAGGTTCAGCCTATTACTTGAACGGCGTTTTTGGTACCTATCCCCGGGTGATCTTCATCCGAGTGGTGGAAATCTGGTAATCTGGTAATCCTAGTTTCAGCTTCATAGCAAACGGGTCACCCCACATATGCTCCGCTCCTGTGCCAACGAAAAACAAACGCAGCTCACAGTGTCACGCCATGCACTCAACTGAGAAGCTGGGCGACGAAACTACATCCTTCCAGTCTACAAATGGAGCAAAAATGCAACGGCCACCGTCTGGAAAAAAAAATATTTGCCACGGCTTTAAAAAAAAAAAAGGGTGGCCGTACCTAGCGTCCATTTTGACCGGAAGAATTATATGAGGGTTAATAAACGGTCACCCCAGCAGTACCCTCATTATTAGCT
Source organism: Candidula unifasciata (assembly GCA_905116865.2). NCBI lineage: Eukaryota > Metazoa > Mollusca > Gastropoda > Stylommatophora > Geomitridae > Candidula > Candidula unifasciata. The sequence goes on along the minus strand of CAJHNH020001280.1, from coordinate 1,292,911 downwards.
GGGGAAGGGACTTAGGACATTACATCCACCAGCAGGCGTCGCCCCTACAACGACCTGCCTGCCATCGTTAACGACTGTTCACCCAACAGCCATGCAGTTCTTTGGCACGAAGGAGACACCTTGAACTTGGGTTTCGTACTGCCGACTCCCTACTAAGTTGTTATTTTATGTTCTGTTATCACAAGTAATGTCACTGCACATTGGGCATACCCATGCGTGCTCAGTTCTCCGAAGCAGCAGCCACTCTAAAGTACTTCTACTAATTGTCCCCATGAGAAGCTGGTTATATTGTCTCCTTTCTCGGCCTCGAAGACGGCAAAGACATGCATCACCATGCTTAACTCCCATGTCACGCAATCGTGTTAGTGTCAGGGATTCCTCATTCTCCACTAGCCCAGTTCGTACAGCGTTGACTATGTCTGCTCTGTCCATACTTTTTCCCGCAATCATTAGTGCAGTGCTTGCCAGTTGGTCTGCTCGCTCATTTCCCTTCACGCCCGCATGACCCGGTGTGTAGATCCAGGTTACGGAGGTTAAGTGCGATTTCCTGATGCTTTCTATCCATTCAGAGCGCATACTGCCTGTTGCTATCTTCTGAAGCATATTCATTGAGTCTGAGACAATTACTACCTGTGTGGCGGTTTGCTCGGATACCCATGCTAAAGCTCTAGAAGCAGCGGCTATTTCCATTGTCATGCTTGACGTGGTGTCTGGTAAGCGCCACTGTCCTCATGTATTGTTTTCCCCTTTCTTTGCGCTGTGTATGCCCATGCTGACCTTGATCCGCGCTTCACGGATCCATCTGTGTAGATGATGGTATCTTCTGGGTCTGAATGCTGATCTATCAGTTCCCTTACTTCTGTGTCTACCGCCGCAGGAATTTGATCCCTGCAGTACCTTCCGAGTGTGATGACAACCTTAGAGATGCCATGCATGTCTACTGGTGTATTCGTCCATTCTTTTCCGTGGCTGATCACGTCTAGGTCACAAACCTGCTGGATTAAGTCCTCAGCCTTTGCCATCCAAGAGCGGCCCCTTTTGAGACGCGTTCCTTTTGTGTCGTGAATAGCTTTGTGTAATGGGTGGTTAACATCTGCCGATACCCTCATGTAAGCCTTGACCTGTGCCACTTTGTATCTGCTTGTCATAGTCGGCAGACCCAGGATATAAACGCATGGCGTTGCAGGAGGTGTCTTTTGTGCAGCCGAGTATGAGTCTCATGGCCTCATTCTGTACTCGGTCCAGTCTTTCTAGCTGGGTTTTGCTGACAGTGAGGAGGCCAAGACCATAGTCAATGACGCTAAGCACAAGCCCTTGATAGAGAAGGAAAAGTAGACGTTGTTCAATATCAGCTGCTGCTAGCACCTTGAGTGCTGTCAAACCTTTCCTGGCTCTAAGTATGACGTTGTCTACGTGGCATTTGTATGACAAGCATCTGTCAAATGTCATGCCCAGGTATTTCATGGTGTCCGTTCTCTCGATGTCCACACCCATCAGATGCTTACGACTGGCGTTGGTGTACTCACGATGTGGGTATTCAGAGAGAACCATGTTAAGGAGGCTTTGGACGGGTTCACATGAGCTCTTGATTCCTGGCACCACTCACTAAGTCTGTCTAGTTCATGTTGTAGTGTGGTTGTAATTTCCTGCCTGTTTTTACCTCGACGGTAAACAAGGATATCATCTGCATACGACATTGTTCTGCCTAGGCCTACGCGTTGTGCACTAGTGGCTCCTGCTGTGTACACATTGAAGAGCACAGGCGACAATGGTGATCCCTGGGGCAGACCCATTAGGACGCGTTGAGGTTCGGATGCCCATTCACCACATCGAAGCGATACTGTTCTTTCAAATAGCGCTGCTGCGATCCAGTTGACCAAATTTGTTTCTATCTGCATATCCAACAGCAGTCTGATGAGCATGTTGTATGGGACGCTGTTGTACGCATCTTCTAAGTCAATAGCGGCTGCAGCCGTTTCTATTCCCTCCTGGAAACCCTCATATGTGTCGTAGGCAAATACTGCAGCATTGCACCATGTATCTCTTCCTGGTCGGTAGCCACCTAGTGTAGCGGGGAATAGGCCACCCGACTCCAATATTTGGGTTAACGTTCTGGCAACGATTTTTTCCATGAGTTTTCCTACAGTGTTCTGGAGTGTGATGATTCTGTAGCCATTTATTCTCGTGTGGTCTTTTCCTGGCTTAGGAACCGGTCTGAGGTAGCTGTGGAGCCAGTCATCAGGAATAATGCCAGTTTTCATGGTGTTATTAAAAATCTGTCGCCTCGAGGCTTTTGAAGTGGCTGTATCTAATGCCATCAGGCCCTGGAGCTGTGTCCGGACAGGTCTTCAGTGTTGCCCTGATGCAGTCCGTTGAGATGTATACTGTATCATCGACTTCCTCCATTTCAGCCATCTGGATATCATATAAACTCTGTCTCATCTGTTCCCTCTCTTCCCTATCTTTCTTTTCCGTCTGCAGAAGAAATCTGTGCAGGATAGCCTCGCCCTTGTCTTTATCCGATTGTAACACCACCCCGTTGTCCATCTTTAGCTCGGGCATAACAGAGGTTTGTTTGCCTCCGTTCATCTTTTGGTGAAGCCGCCAGAATTTTTAAATTGATTTTTCATAACTTATTTCCTCGCAAAACTGTTCCCACATTGTGTGCTTAGACTCCTTAGCGAGTTGTTTAAAATGTTCAGTGAGTCTGTCTTTTTTGTGTTTAATGTCTTGTTTCAGCGCCTCAGTAAAATTCGAAGACTTTCTGCATTTCTCAATACGTGTCACCAGGTGTTTATGGCTCGTGTGATGTCCTGGTGTGGTTAAACGTCATCCCATTATTATGTGGTGTTTCTAGCTCGAGATATCATCTGGGTCGTCACAAGGGCTGTCTAGTTCATAATTTGTGCGAGACGATCTGCTGAGAGAGAGAGAGAGAGAGAGAGAGAGAGAGAGAGAGAGAGAGAGAGAGAGAGAGTGTGAGAGAGAGAGACAAAGAGAGAGAGATAGAGAGATAGAGAGAGAGAGAGAGAGAGAGAGAGAGAGAGAGAGAGAGAGAGAGAAATGCAAGCCGGTGCGATGAATTCAACCTTTTTACCTACAAAAAGCTTTAATCATCCACTACTTAGCTAATTTGTTGCCTTTTACAATACGGCTGTCAAGTGGCAGTGGGTCTATTATCTTTTCCACCCAAAATGAGGCCCCAGAATCTACACATATTCTACTGTTGCCCAGAGATCTTGAGTCGCCAATGTCGGCTGAGAAAATCCCGCTTGGCGGGTTTTGTTACAGTGTTCATGAAAGCACAAAATGATCATGTCCGTCAATGTGTTTCTATTCAGAACACAAGTGAAGGAATGTTGTTTACCAAAACGCTGAGCCATAAAATGTAAATTTGTTCTTTAGTTAAGTGCCATTCTGGCACGTCATTCCTTTGATTACGGCGTAGGCTTCAGGAGAACGATAAATTATAGACTTACAGGGAATAGCCAATTATAGACTGGGCGTGAAAGGGGGATTTAAGTGCAGGAGCATTGAAGGTAAATGAGCGTACACTGTTTTCAACATTTTGTTACTGTCACTGACTAGAAAGGGTCAGAAAAACAGAAAACTAGTACAGACACTGGACATATGGTAAACCGATCGACCACGACTGGCTCCAGCTGACGGGCCGTGCTGCTGACTTTACCGGGTCGGGCTAACGATGCTTTAACGTAGCGGTTCTCAAACTGAGTGTCAAGGCACCCGTGGGTGCCGTGAGCGTATGCCAGCGGTGCCGCAGCAATAATCAAGAAAAATCGGCTAATATTGTGAAATTATTAAAGAAGGCATGTAGATAC
>CAJHNH020001280.1:1271572-1281572 GCA_905116865.2 Candidula unifasciata | reverse complement strand
TGCATCGAGATGATTCTGTAGCCGCAGATCTTCGAGTGGTCTTTATTAGGCTTTGGTAGTGGGAACAAATAACTATGGAGCCATTCCTCTTGTATCTGGCCACTCTGGATGCTGATATTGAATTCCTTTGCCACGCTTTTCAAATCAGCATTCGACATCATCAGCATGTCGTTGTATCGGATACCGTCAGGGCCTAGAGCAGTGCTGCGCGATTTCTTGAGGCAAGTTCTTAAGGTATCTGCAGTGATTGTGAGATCAGTGCCTAGCACAGTGTTCTCGCACAGCATCGACAGTTTCATCTTAACCCCTATTCTTGTAGCTTCGTCTTTTTGGTCAGTTTGCTCCAAGTAGCGCGCCAGAAGGGTTTTTCCTTTATCAGCATCAGTTCTCTGCCATATCAGGTCTGTACCCTGAAAATCAGGGATACCCCTTGGTCGTGCGGCGCCGTGCATGCTCCGTTGAAGGCGCCAGAATGTCACAAGAGATCCCTCGGAGCAAACGCTCTTGCAGAATTCGTTCCATTTCGCTGTCTTAGCTTCCTTCGCAATTAACTTGAAAGCCACTGTCTGCTTGTTGACCTCATCTTTCAGACTGATCAGGCGTTCAGAAAGTGACGGATCAATTTTCCTTGCCTTTTGCCATGCCTTGACAGCTTTCCTTTTTTCTAGCCACGCCATGTTGACTACTTCATTCCACCATGGTGGCTGGGCCCATCTCTCCCGCCGTCTGCGATCTGCTCTTGTTTTACGTCGTCGGATTTTGCTAATGGCATCTTGCCCTGTACGGTCATATATAAAAGCAGGCACATTGATTACATGACCTTTGTTGTTGCTCTTCTCTACCAGGACGACGCAAGGAAAGTGATCACTGTCGTGGTATCCCAGTGTGCTCCACCTGCATCCTGGTGCAATGGAGGGAGACACTAGGGCCAGGTCAATTACGCTGTCAGAATCCCCTTGTCGTGTTGCCATTCGGGTAACCTTTCCGTCGTTCAAGCATACTAGATTGGCAGACACTAGGGCATCCTCCAGGTCTTCCCCCTGTTTATTAGTGATTACATTGCCCCACTGGTGTCCTCTGGCGTTGAAATCTCCGCAGTAAAGGACTTTCTTTTCCTCCGTCTGGAGCAAACTCTGCCATTTCGCTGTATCCACCTTTCCATTGCAGGCGTACACATTGACAATCACAAACTGGGCCGGGCCCATCACTCTGACTGCGTGTACTTGTAGGTCGTCATTATTCCACTTAGACATGTCCACCTCAGACACCGGTATGTGGTCACGAACAAGAATGAGCTGTCCGAGGTGCCGTCTATTGTAGAAGGATATATATATATATATATATACGATCAACCCACCTAACTACCACCTATCTACATTCGATCCATATATTATTTATACACACACGATCCACCCACCTATCTACCTACCTATCTACCTGTGATATCATCACCATCAGATGCCTTGCCGACTGGCTTAGGCGATCATGCCTCTCCACAATCTGCGATCTCCTGCAGTCTGACCACATGTTGAATTTTCAATTAGGAATCGACATTATAACACTCGGGACATCCTCATTAGCGCTCCGTCCCCATCTTCAGTATCAAGCACAGAGTTCCAGCTCCAAAGGCAAGAGTAATGGTTCTGATTGTATATCCGTCTCTCATTGCTTCTGAGCGCTGAGCGTCTACCATATCCCCTGTTCACTCCTCACAGCACCATTCTCCTCTGTCCGTGAGTATTCGTTCGTGTCTCCGCACTGTTCACTCGCTCTCAAAAGAACTCTATAAATTCTAACTTTACATGTATCAATTTACCGCCAAGTGGTGCAGAACCAGTTGGTCTATCTGCCTGTTCATTTCCAAACACACCCGTATGAAAACCTGGAGAAAATATGCAAAGGACGCTACCTACCCGTGACATCTAAAGCGAAACTAGCCGCTCTGCACGAAGCCCACTTGTCTCCACTTTTCTTTACATGCCCCGTGATTCAGTTACAATTACATTCACGTACAGCTGGTTCTCAAGCTAGCAGAAGGTAACAATCACTACCTCAACCTCCATTTTTAAACAAGATGGTGTGGTATCATACGCCAGGCTTTGTTGCACTAAACGACGTTCATTCGTTTTTGCTATAAACCCTCCATGCACTTGGTCAGTGCCTCTCAACACAGAATCATCTGTCTAGACGATCACACCACTTGGGCGGGAATAGTCATACATTATTTGTTGAACTTCTGATTCTGCAGACCCGCTGGCCAGTCCCTGCACTTACGGCAGAAACAATGACTAGAACACTCACTAGATGTAATTTATTATCTACGGCAAAAAATAATTTCCATATAATAGGCAGACCAGAGCATGTCATTTTTCTACGCCATAGAACAGGGCACAATTGACTTGGCAGCCACATGTACACACAATTTAAGATTGACGAATCAGCCATGTGTAAATGTGGATTAGCACCTGAGACAACAGATCACGTCCTCCAAGACTGTCCCAGGTACAACTTATCAAGACAAAACTTTTGGTCACGAGAAACATCAGTGCAAGCCCAGCTTTGCGGGTCGCTGATTGAATTACAGCAGGCAGTGAAGTTCATACTAGAGACAACATTGCAGATTTAGATAATCTATTTCAAGCGAACGAAAGGAGAAGAATGTCTACGTTAAGGTATAATATTAACACGGTAGTGCTTCCCATGCGTTTATGTCTGTGTAATAGATGTAAAGGAAAAGAGGCGCACAAAAACAGCACTTCAAGTTTATGATTTTGTTGTTTTATCCGTTGATATAACGTCTATGACTGAAAAGAGTTGCTGTATGTGAATATCTTTTCCTTTCCCTTCGCTGAGCTTTGCCGTCATAGTTTGTGTTATTTCGTTTCAACACAAGCAGCAGAGTCTGCCGTGAAAATGCCCCTAATTGTTTCAACATTGTTTCTGAATTCAGTGTTTCCACCGTGGGCTCCACTCCACCTGCGCTACACACTGTGTGTCTCTGGTTTCAAAGTGAAGGAAAAGTAATATTAAGCTACCCATGTAAAAGTAAACTCAACTGCAGTAAATAGAGATAACCGACACCAGCAGTAAACATTAAACGCCACACACTAGGCCATTAAACGCGAACGTGTCCACGTTATTTTGTAGAAGGTCACCTTTGCCATATCCCTGTTCCAATAGAGAAAGCCATAATACCCCATAAAGTAGTTTATCCTTGTTCATACCTGCGCAATAATATGTAGATAAATGTTTACCTTCTTTAGTCACAACTATGCGGCTTCACAAAGTCAGCCAGCCTAAGTAATCTCTACATATTAATTCTTTTCCCGGTCAAAGGGTCGAAGAGTTCCCATCGTTTGTGGCAGTTACTGATATAGGGTGGGCGCGTACGTGCTTTAACAGAATGTAAGATACAGGCTGGTCTTTTACTGAGTCACATTGTTTATACATCGGCGTTTCCTATATCACTGACCTTTGACTCTTTTGATATAAAACACTATGCAATCCTTGCCAGATATTCTCACTTCATCTTCGTTTTGAAAAGAGGTTTAAAAATATATGAAGATATTTCTTGTTTAATCAACGATAACCTTTAATATCGACCATTCGTTAAACATACACACACACATACACACAGACACACACATACACACGTAAATTATTGCTGATATAGGCCGGAGATTCACTGTGTGCTTGAAGTGAAAAATTGCGTGAGTAATAGGGCTGATCATTTTGTAAGCTAAGCTGTGTTTCTTTTTTTAAAATTTATTTTTTCCATGAAAGTTTATTAAATGTTTGACCTTTAATGTTTTTGATTTAAAAAAAAAAAAAATTAAATTATCTCAAATCTTTGCCAGAAATATATACAAATACCATCTAAAGAAGGGAGATTTTTGAACGGTAAACATATATGGAAGATACAAGTTATACAATGTAGTTTTCAGAAACTGTTTTCCGTCTTTTCTTTGTCTGACTAGACCTAATAAGAAGATAGATGTAAATTTATTCTGTTCCTGAAGTACATACATTTAATCCTGTTTTTTAATTTTTTTTTTATTTTCGCCTACAGGTATAATAGTTTCTAATATCCAGAATGTGAACTTGGCTGAACTTATCCTAAAATCTACGGTTACTAAAGTTGGTGGTGCGATTCCTGATTTACGGATTCTAGACAAGTATGAACCACCTGACAACAGATCTTATGAATCATAAAACTGTTGCATTGTCAAAGTACAGGAGGAGGTAGCAACCAGGTACAGCAGTAACACACGTTTTCAACTAGAAACCTCTGCGTGTCTTAATAGACTTCCAAGACTTACACTTCCACCGAAGGTGACTATTGAAGTCCACATGTAATTCCAAGTCAGAAGCTTAGAGCGTGTCTTCTTTCCGATCTTCTCAGTTGAAGATCATTCTGATTGTGAGACAACGGAGCGATACCTGGTGAAATGAGTTCAGGAAATGTAATTACTTTCATCAACTGAACTCGTAGGGCTTGCAGATAAAAGGACACTACACGCGACAACTGCTCTGTTATTATTTTTCAAAGTAAATGTGAAAGACAAGTAACTATAATTTCCACACTGACAACGGAGATTTCGCAGTTGTGCACACTAGGTGGTTTTGGTACCTTATTCTACGTGAACTTCATAATATAAACAACACTCCTGATTAACAAGGGACAGCTAATGAAAGATCTCATTTAAAAACAATCATTTTAAAAACGTTACTCAAGCTAATGCCCATTGACTGAGAATGTCAATGTCATCACTGCTTAAAAACATACAAGTTGTTACTGCTCTCAGTGTAACTCATACTTAACGACGAGGCAAAAGAGATGGCTGACGACGATGGATCAGATGAAGTTGTCTTACGCCCCCGGCCAAGGCGATCAGAGCTCTCCGGTTCTGTTACATTGTCAGACCAAACATCTCACCAGGAGAGATTTAAGCCAAGACATACAGCTAATTTGAGAGCGAATTCTTACGGTTCCACACAGGATGTACGACCAAGTAGCATGATAGATGTGTCATCTTCTCCAAAGTCTTCAAACAGACTTCGAGACATCGGCAAATCCTATACTGTGGAAACTAGGGCACTGCCCTCGCTAAGGCCTTTATCAGCTAGCAGGCCCTTTAGTGCCTCAATGGTCAATCTTTCTCGCTCTGGTAGCCTGGATCTCGGTGGATATGAACACGGGAGATTGTCAGGCAGCACATACGGACACAGAGCAGACAAAACTGACTATCCAAAAACTCGACAAAATAACGGTAGCCCTTTCCAGGTCGACGTGTTGAAAGGCATAGCAGGTATTGGAATTAAGGTCAAAGTAACACCAAAGGGATATGCTCAAATCATGGACATTCAGAGAGGAGGACCTGTGGACAAAAATGGACAAGTCAGGTAAGGAGTCAGTTAACTGTTATTTGGTTTCATCTGTGCATGTTCCTGTAATTGTTTTTTGGCACGTACCCACAAACACACACACACACACACACACACACACACATATATATATCTATATATACATGTGTGTGTGTGTGTGTGTGTGTGTGTGTGTGTGTGTTTGTGTTACCAATGTTACTTCCATAGAATAACTAAAAGATCTGTCAGACTCTCCACACTAAGAGGAAAGACCAGACGGACTTACAATCAGTTACTGGTACCATCGGAGTTGGCACTCTTTGCTGGCTGCTGAAGATAAAGACGAGGCGCTTTTGGGAAGGTCCGAGTGCTGTGATGTCCGTTCTTAAAACTAAAAATAAAACTGAAACTCAAACCTCTTTAAAGTAACAGCTGTCAGGACAGAAGTGAATTAACTGTCCAAGATGTGAGGATTATTCTGTTGTGTGGTTTTTTTTTTTTATTTTGATTTTTTTTTTTTAAACAAAAGAGAGAAGCTTTCAATAATACACCCTACGTCTGACAAGTATTTGTTGATCAGGCAGATTAAAAAAAAATGCTTTAAAATCGTTTGTGCATAATGTTTATATTTTACAAAATTTCACAAAGACCTGCCGAGTGACTTTGTGTACATTCAGATATGCATAGATTGTCTCTAGACTTTAAAGACACCATATATCCAGTCAGAGGAAATACGCATCGTTCCCATGTGATCCTTGTATGCAGTCCATATAGGTTTAAACCCTTTTAGGATTTCGCACATTGTGGGCTGCTGAACGCTCGTTGCACACTTTGAGCACACCATGGCAGTTAAAAATGACAAAGAATAGGTCAGATGAGTCTCTGTATAGACTAAATGGGGAAAAAAAAAGAGAACATACACAGCATTGCAAACATACTGTTTATAGTATTCTAAAAAACCAACCGCCCCCCCCCCTTCCTCCTTCCCTCGGCCCCTCCCCCTTCCCTCGTTCCCCCCGCCCCTCCCCCTTCCCTCGTTCCCCCCCCCCCCCTTTTTTTTCCCCCGCCCCCCCCCCCTTTTATGATAGTATTTTATTAGAATTGGTCCCTTTATGTAGCTCTGCATTTTGTAAATCGATTTATAAAATAGAACACATATAGTGAGTTCATTGGGTTTCCTTTAAAGTCAAGCATTAAGCCTTTTTTACTACAAAAATACTTAAAGATTTGTTTTACTAATATTCATAGCTGTGGATTTCAGTGGATTAGGCGTTATCCTAAATAATTCTTACTTCTTCTTCTTCTTCTTCTTCACATTCTGTTGTTCTGCTTTGGGTGTCTAGAGATACATTTGGTTCTGGTTATTGATATTTTGGCGGCCTTGACCTGAAACATTTGCTTTTGTAGAGTTTCTCTTGTGTTGATCATTTACACAAAAGGTACAGTGTCTAGAGGCTAAAGAAGTGCTTGGAGCTTCTTAGCAAAAGTTAATGGTCGACGTTTGTTGCAGGAGAGCCCAGCATATGATACCACAACATTCAGCTTAAGAATGGAGGTGGAGGCGGTCACTGCAGCTTTCTACTGGCTAGAGAACACCACACACACACACACACACACACACACACACACACACATCGTGATTTTAACTGACTCAGCAGGCTGAGGAAGATCGAGACAGGAATGCTTCGCTGCCGAGGACACAAGTGAGGAGTATTATATGTTTTTTTTTTTTTACCGTGTCACAACGGTGTGTTGGAAAATAAACAGGCTGACAGACTGGCTAACTCTGCACAACTTGACGGAATACTGATACATAATAAGGCAGACGTGGTTAGTGCCTTATGGGATAGCGTGTACAGTTCGGAGGAGCAGATGGATCACCACGGTCTGGTGAGATTAATGCAGGGGGAGTGACGAGTGGTTCTGGCAGATGCTCGAGGCTCAGAGGAAAGGCAAGACGGACGTTTAATCAGAATGCTACTGGCGCCTTTAGTATTGGAACTCTTCGCTGGCTGTTGAAGATGGGGAAGATGCACTTATGGGAATGTCCCGAGTGCTGTGATGTCGGTTCTTGAATCAAATCAAATCAAATCTTGTGTACTCTTTCTATTTTGTTCGTAGCCCTTTAACATTACCATGGTCGAATGCCGTTTCTTCAGTTCGTTAGTATCACATTGTATTGTTTGTCGCATTATTAAACTCATTGTCCACTTGCTCGGCCTGTCGCAATTTCCCCCCACAACCTCGTTATCCAGGACGTTCTGGGATGACGCAGAATGACTTCATCGCTACCTAGCAGTTCTGTTGTACATGATGACACAATATATCCCCCAGTCCTCGCAATTCCTTACTGTGCCCTGTTTACCCCCGCTGACGGCTTGGTAAAGAGGTTCGTCTTTGAGAGGCAACATTCTTATTTATTAAAATGATCGAGAACCCGAAATGGCCCTACAATGTTTTACCTTATTTCTTAGGTATACCCGCATTGTTTGTTATACAGTTATACCACAGGCTGCAAGAAAGAGGAAAAGACCTGTTAAACATACCTCATATATCGTGGCCTAGATTGTGTGCATGCCTGTTACTTCAAATTACATAGGCTAAATCTTAAATGGGACTTCCTTTGCCTATATTTTAAAATTAAGTCTAAACATTAATATTGGCGTGCTTTATTAAACCAGTCAGGGTGCCGGGTTCGATCCCAGCTGCGTGCCATGCGCCTTGCGTTGGTTTCGACAGTGGTATCATAGAGCCGACCGTCCAGAAAGCAATGGCAAACTACTGGACGTAAATTTGCCTACATAAACTACACAACAGCCAGGGCTTGGTGGGGTTGATTTAGCAACGGGTACGCAAATAACCTAGTAGTAGTAGTAGCAGTAGTAATAGTATATGTAGTGGTGGTGATAGTTTGTATGAGTGAATAAATGTGTAAATACATGCATGAATGAATGAATACGGTGGTACACTAAAGAAAGGAAAAACTAAAAACACTGAAGAGAGATTGAACTAATAGGCACACCCTGGTTTCAAGTTCATATCCCAGAGTGCCTATTGCTCACATTGTTTCTGTCATATACCGCTCGTGTCGCGTGCCTGATTTAAAGATTTCTCCTTAAGAAACAACAGCACTCTGAAATAGGATAATGTTGAGGCGTCGGCTCGTATTAGTCTCAGGGATATCCCGTGGCCAATATACTCTCAACCTATTTCAGGAGTAGGGCAACTCAAGTTATGGCACTACAGAGTATCTAATAATCCTAGGCGCAACTTGGCTGGACACTCCCATTACTATAAAAAGATAGCCCCCAGGCAATGATAGTGTACTCTCACAGCCATGTTAACACAGATTAAACTTAATAACCACACACACATAAAAGCTAGAACAGTTTGAACAGTGAACGATGGACACTCAAGTCAATAATGAAAATTTCTGAACATGTAACAAATGCAACACATACATTATATAAGAGTCGGCAAAGAACTTCAAGAACCCAGAGTGATATAAAGGATCAAAACTTCAAAAGAGATCTGATTGTTTTAGACTTTCCCGAAGTCCGCCTAGATCATCATCATGATCATGTGGACGATTAACAGTGAAGCCTGGCAATAAACCACGATTGACCACACTTATCTGAATCCATGGTTACTTGAACTTGCGGGATGTTCAGTCACTCTGTTGTTACGTTGAAGACAGTCCCACACCAGACACTCGAACACTGGAGATACACCCAAACTCCTGGAGAGGATACTCGGACACCAAATCAATCACTTGAGGTACAAACACGCTACCGGATCGATGATGTTGAAGGTACAACACCTATAGTGTTGTCTGTAGACCAACTGGAGGATTTCATTTGATGGATGACAAATGTTTGGCTTACAATCTGATGCCCACCACTGGCTTAGACATAAATGACTTCCCCCTTGATGGTTTTGTGGACCGCCGATTCAAAGCCTGGCCTCCAAGGAGGTATCATCCTGTATCAAGAAGGAAATCAGAATTAGCAGTCATCTCAGGGGTTACATGTCAAGCTCAGTTTATTAACATCCACATTAGTAATCATTCAGAGGACAGCTCTCAGGATAATGAGACAGTATAAGTCTCTAAGTATCATCTCTGTCGGTCAGTCAATAACAGGGACAGGAGACGAGTACTAGAGTGGAGACAGATAGACTCTATCAAACATAGAACATCAACTCTCCACACCCACATCTGCACTTGTAGAGATACATTCCATCTCTCTCTCCAATATATATTATACCTCCACAGTCTGACACTGTGTTGAGGTGTCTGCTAAAAATAACCTCTGACGTCACAGCGTCTTGTACGCTGTAGTTTGAACCAGTTAAATCTGCCGGTTTAAATGTCGACCTGATCTCTACAAGTTAGAGAAAGATCGCCTGCTACATTAAAATATTTACAATAATATTGGTTCAGATAGGGTACAATCTAACAGCTTGTGAAAGGAAAGGTTTGGTTTCAGGTGCTATGAGTGCCTGGACACCAAGAACGGCCTAGTTCTGTGCTGTCTCCCAGCTGAACCTTTCCTCCATGCAGCGGCTAACCTTATAGAGACATATATCATGGTACTCGTAAACTATAATCAACTTACCCAAGCTTAGGAATCCTTCA
>CAJHNH020001280.1:1261572-1266572 GCA_905116865.2 Candidula unifasciata | reverse complement strand
AAAATATGTGCCGAACCCACCTTCTAAAAATACAACTGTTGATTTGTCACTGGATTACGTTTCTCGTTCAAGAATTTCACCAATTTATGCTTCAAGATCCTTATCAGTAAGTTCTCCTGCACTTATTCCCAAAAAGAGTGTTACCCTTGAACATTCCCAAAGAGACAATGAGAGTGCAAATCACCACAGCAAGGGTGTCATAAGTCCAGCTCCTCTAAACTCTGCTTTATCTCCAAGATGGACGTCTTCAGACTCTCTGCATGCTTCGGCATTTATCTACCCCACTCAGTACACGCATACAAATAAAGACGACCTCTCTGGAAGAGTCTCCGGTAGTAAGATACGGACTACGGAGCACCCACATGTTTACAAAACTATACAGTCGCAACTTTACAAAGCGGTGCACCCAGACATTTACAGATCAGCTTCCGTTACATTGCTGGATAAAAAGCTGATGGCACCGGACCATGAATCTTCTATTATTGGTCAAAGTTATGGTGTCTTTCACCAACCCCATGAAAAGTCTCCTACCTCTAGTAATCAGATTCATTTCTCTTCCCTCAACAGAGGCGTCAGTAACACAGGTTTGGAAAATTTACTAAACAGATCTAATGACGCTGTGGCTCCATCCTTTAGGGTCACAGAAGCAAATCCAGATGAAATCTTGATGTGGTCTGAAGATAAACTTGTCTCTTCATCACCGACAAAAGACACGAGGACAATAGATAATTTGCTGCCCCATATTTCAGAGATAAAAAGACCTGTTGCCCCAGCAAGGAGATTCAAGAAACCAAAAGACGTGGAAATAGACAACGGTATAGAAATTAATGAAGAAATACTATCCTTAAATACAAATATACAGAAGGCAGAAGGTACAGGAATAAAAGAACAAAGACAAGAAAATATGTCAAACTTTATCGTTACTTCAGATCTTCTGTCACATGAAACAGCAGCTGGCACTGTGATCATTTCGAACATGTTACACGAGAAACTTGTTGATTCAAATGAGGAATTTATTAGCAGAATTCACAGTGAATCTGCTGAAGCAACGAACATAATTCATGAAAGTGGAAATGCAGTCATGTATAAGAATAATAATCCTGATGAATTTGATACCCCTCCCCAACTTTCTCACAATATTTCCAACACTTCTGATGGTAGTATTTACAAGCATTCCAGCAAAATTACTGACACTTTCACCAATGTGGTCAATTATTCAGAAAATTCGCAGCAAAGCATTCTGGAAAAGAATGATGTACTTCTGCAGTCTCAGTGTGTTTCTACAGAAGTTGGGCTTACACCAAACTCTCGTATAGCTCAAGAAGATGAGAGTACAGCAAACACTAAAAAGGTTCAAGATGATGAGAGTACAGCAAACACTCAAATAGCTCAAGAAGATGAGCGTACAGAAAACACTCAACTAGTTCAAGAAGATGAGCGTACAGCAAACACTCAAACAGTTCAAGAAGATGAAAGTACAGCAAACACTCAAATAGTTCAGAGAAATGAGCGTACAGCAAACACTCAAATGGTTCAAGGAAATAAGCCTACAGCAAACACTCAAACAGTTCAAGGAAATAAGCCTACAGCAAACACTCAAACAGTTCAAGGAAATGAGCGTACAGCAAACAATCAAATAGTTCAAGGAAATGAGCTTACAACACCCACTCAAACTATTCAGGACACAAATGATATATTTACTGCTGACAGTCTCAATGGCAGTCTCGCGGCAACAGAGAATAGCGCCTGTGAAAACGAAACTGAACTAAATACCTTTGAAAATGATATTTTTGCGGATCATGCTTCGCGAATTGTGAAAGATGTCGTGGTGAAACTCATGAACGATTACAGTCTTCTCGACTCGAATGATGAGGTCATTGGCGCTAATCCTGTAGCCCCAGAAACTTCAGAAGACGAACCCCCTCCGTTGCCTGATACCCCTCCTCCGCTGCCTAATGCTCCACCTCCAGTATACTTTCCTGGAGGTAACAGTACACAACACTGGGAAGAGCAAAATGAGTTATATGTTATTCCAAATAAAACTATAGAAGACAAAATTGAAATACATAATAATACAGTCTCTTGTATTTCACAAAACAAAGCTGAGAAATCTAATGCTGCACAACTGGGTGCTAGCATACACACAGGAGAACTTTCCTCAGCTGATCTTTCACATATTTCCAGTACCAACGAGAGTCCCTTGAGAAACACTGTTTCAAAGGATCCTCTAGTATCTAATGCAGATATTGATCATGCTAAAGAAGATACAAGGGTGAACTCACTAAGCTCCATAGACATGTTAAGTGAAGATTCTGGTATGCCTGTGGATGAAGACCAGGAGATGGCAACTGATGATACTACATCAACACCTGGAGAACTTGCAGACAATACCTTTGGCCTGGATTCATTAAAACATATACCATGTCTATCTGATATTGAGGCAGGACTGTTTCCAGTGGACGACACTTCGTTGCCATTATTGTCTACCTCAATACAAGAGATAGATTCAAAGAAAGGTTTAGACATCAATACTTTTGAAATATCGGACCAGAGTATGCACTTGTTTGAAGTGTTCAATGAACATAGTATAAGTAACAACTTGCCTCCGCCTATTTTACCTTTATCGGCAATGCCTACTGCTGGGATCAGCTCGATTCCCATGGAACCACCAGCCCCAAATCCAACACTCCTGCGGGAAACGGATACTCATCTGTTTGCGCCTGAAACTGCCTTACTTGCAACGGAATTCTTACATGATGAAAAACAAAAGGCTTTGCTGTCAACACAAGAAAACACATTACTTGCAACTGATTTGTCACATGTTGAAAAACAAGAGGTATTGCCATCAGCATATGTAGAAGTATCAATTCCATCACGCACACCTGCACTATCTGACAACAATCTGTTAACCCGCAATACAGAAGTCAACCACGATACTTTGATAATTAGCGTTGACGACAACTTTCCAAAGCTACATACTTCAGAATCTCTTGAAAATGTACCTAAAACTGTCATTAGTAATCGCAGGTTTTGCCTCAGATCCAACGTGTCCCCGACTTCAGTGTTAACTTCTGAAGCTGCAGTTTCCGTAAGGGCTAGTTATAGTGAGAAATCGTTGTTGAAAGCCTTGCCATATGACGCCTTCATCCGTCTTGTTGATAAGGCTAACGCAGTTCTAGACGCAGCTTCAGCACCACATAGCCTCACTATAATAATCGTCCATCTGCACAGGGACGCAGACAGTGTTCCTCTAGGAGTGGATCTTAAGCATGAAGGAGGAATCTGGTTTCGGGTAATTTTGTGTCTTTAAATCATGTAGAATTAATTTTACATTATTTAATATACTCTTGTTTTTACTAATAATATACACTTCTTACTGAAATAGCTGTTTCATATTGAGAGTATTTCAGATGACAGAGAGGTAAAAACTGTATACACACGGAATCTAAATGGTCGTAGACCACGATGCAGACCTAGAAGACAATGGATATATAATATCCAGAGAGACTCGTAAACACTTGATGTCACTAGTTGGAAAGAGAAGGCCAGCTAGAGAGATGAGTGGAGGCGGGTGATATCTGCAGTAATGATCATCAAGAGGAGAAAGAATGTGCACTTCTTATTTTGTTTGTAGTTGCTAGTGTTTCTATGACTATTTGCAATGAGGTTTCTAAGTTATCTATTCGTAAACTCAAAAATCTCGCTCCAGCTCTCATCACTTTAAAGATAAGTACACATTTTGTTTTGACTTCGTTTTTCAAAGTATCATTGCCATCCATGTTTGAGTTAATGATTTTCTTAACTGACTTCTATCTATACGGCTGCAATAACTTATATGTACCCTATATTTATTATTTTGCTTTCTTTGATTCAATTAATAACACTGTACACAGTATCTAGCAGTTCAAAACCACGGCAACGTATCAGTTTCCTGTTAATTTAAAGATGATTTATCATCATCATCATCATCATAGTCAACCACCCAGGGGCGTCACCACAGAGAAAAGATTGTTCCCGCTCCCCGCCTCTAATAATTGTGTAGGTACAATGTAGGGGCTCAAGAGTTGTTATATAGTAGTGATTAGTATTAATATTACCAATTAATAATAACATATATTATTATTATGCAGTTAAACAAAGCCACGCCATTAAAAATATATTCCTTCAATGAGGTGGGTGGGAGCCTCGACATGCTAGACATCCCAGGTTCTTTGGTAAAGTAAAAAGATCCCTTTTCACGCCCTTTAGGCGCATCGGGTATATGGGAAGAGCACCCATATTTTTACTGACCAGTCGGCACTAGGTGGGAATTGTGGTCAGCATTACGCCGGCCAGGTTCTTAGTTAGTCATAATAAATTCCTAATCATGTCATTCAGTTATGCGACATGTACGGCTCACAGTTCTCGACCATGTTCTGTCTTCCAAATTTGAGGATAATCTATAGATAAAGTCGGCAACCGCCGTAGTCTAGCGGCTAGACGCTGGCCTGGGGATTGGAACGTCGAGGGTTTGACTCCAGGCGAATCAATTTTTTTCAGAAATGACTTTGGCTCTCAGGTCGATCCAGCCTTCTGTGGATACCAGGTAAAATCCTGAAAAGTAAAGGCGGCCGAACTAATGTTGTAGCGAGTTGATCTATAAAGTATAGTCCTGTATGCTCAATACTCTTGAAGGCGTGTAAAAGGGTCCTTTACTTTTACCTTTATAGACAACATAGAATGTTGAATTACAAATGGACATCATAGCATTCAGGGCACCCCCAAAAAGCGCTCCGTCCCGGTCTCAGCAGCAAACGAAGAGTTCCAGTTCCAATGGCACCAGTAACTGTCTAATTGTATATCCGTCTCGTCCTTTCCTTGAGTGTTGAGCGTCGGCCAGATCCCCTTGTAACTCCTCGCAGCGCCATTCTCATCAGACCGTTTATGAGCTATTTGCGCTTCCGCAATGTTCTATCGCTCCCAGAGGCCTCTCACAACATAGAAAAACGAATACAAAAAAG
>CAJHNH020001280.1:1224072-1259072 GCA_905116865.2 Candidula unifasciata | reverse complement strand
GGAAAGTGTTCTAAACATATAGATTATACTATACTATGGCAAAGCTACATTAAAATCACTGCAGCTACAGTCTGTAAATAAGTGTACAAAAGTAAATAGTGTGTGTAGTGGCTCATTTTTCCTCTGAAATTTTGCTCAGCACTCGGTGAGAACTAAGAGCCCCTGAGTGCTACACTAACCCAGAAAGTTATCATAACTTTAGAATATGTTAGGAAATTAAACAAACTTTCAAGTGTTGTTATGAAATTTATATATTTACTACTTTTGTGGCTGCAAAACCATGGTAAGTGAAGAATTTTTGTGTGAAATGTTGTCCTTGTGAAATTAACACCTGCTGAATTCTTCTTTCCTACTAACTATAACAAAATTAAACAAACACTTATCATCAGATTCAAAATGTACATTCATTTCTCTTTAAAAAAATATAAAGGGATTAGAAGTATATTACATTCTCTAAAGCATTTCTTGTACACCCATCCCTCTGCCATTTTTGTAATGGGAAATTAATGTGGGCCGAGTCTGTCAAAATTCATGGGCCTGAAAGAGTTAAAACCTCTGGCATGGCGAAATGTACAACACGATGTCAACGGCATTGCGGAACACCCCCGTGAAAGTGACCCAAGGACGCGTGGCTCGAGGTCCGCCAATCAGAAATTAGCTGGGCAGAAAGTCGACTTATCATAAGTGAGCTAGTGTGTATATGGGCGGTCGGTGGGAAGACCACTATAGCTATTACCGTGTGTGTATGTATGTGTTTATTTTCTGAACTAATTTTTCCCCGTTTGAGTTTTGAGAATCCATTTTTGAGAAGAAAGAATTCCCCCCCCCCCTTTCCCCAACCCCACCTCCTTTCCCAACAAACATGGCAAAAGGCGAATAATATGGGGTGTTCCTTTAAAGTCGGTGTGCATCTGCCGTAGAGCCAAGGAACCAGCAGTTGGTTTACAGATATAATAGATCTAAAAACAGATAAGCACATGAAACTCAAGTTCTGGGTCAATACTAAAGTCGATTAGTGGACGAACAACTAGAATTTTCCAAACAGAGTTTATGGCCAGTATAGCTAAGAAGACGAATTACTTTGCGCGTATCTTTCGTGTGTCTGTTCTGAATAATGAATAAATATAGCATTTTTGATTCTTATGAAAAGTCAGGAGCGGGAGTCCATGAACTCTGATGAAACTGTTATTGCTTAATCTGTGAGAAGGAGTCTGTGGATATATGTGTGCAGTGAATGTGATACTTTACAAACTAAACTAAAACAATGAAGTGTTCACACTTGACCTATCTACTTATTTCCTTCTTCAGACTATTTGGTTCAGGGCGTCACTATGCCTTCAGTACAGAACAAGACACTTGCAGATGAAAGACTGCATAGCTCAGTATTAAGTTATGAACGTAACGTGCATTCAGACTATTCAGAAACAGCAAAAACATCACCGAGTAAACTGACTTCATTAGAAGTTAAAACTACACACGATCAACAACTGCAGAGCAATGGCAATGTGCTTGTTCATCACCAACAGTCACTAACCCTCACAAAGCACGGACAGGAATCTACTAATCTTAGGAAACTAGAGCAGTCACAGTCACCTTTAGGAAAAGCACCACAACCCATGAACGAAGCACTGTTAAAAGAACAGGAGCCGTCAGTGTCAGAATTAACATCGTCTCCTCTAGAGTTCCCGTCTTTTCTCCCAACACTAGGTCTGCCACTTCAAGAACAATCTCTAGATCTTCCCGGGAAAGAGTCCACATTTAAGGACCAAAATCCATCACTTCAAGGACCTTCTCTAATTCTTCCCGGAGAAGGTCTATCACTTCAAGAAGAATCCATACGTTTTACAGGGCAAGGCATACAACTTCAAGGACAGTACCCACTTCTGATAGGAGACACATTGTCATCTCCAAACATCGAATATGGACCACATATTTCACATGAAACAGCAATGCAAGATCGGAATCTGCCTCTTTTACAGCAAGTGCAGCTTACTTCAAAAATTAGCAACCAGTCTTCTCCCCGTACAGATCCTTTGCTACAAACTCCACAATTTAAGCAAATATCCCAAAATTCCAAAGAAGCACCACAAACGCAACAAGAATCAATTCATTCACCAACTTTTCAAGAAAGATCTGCTAAATCTGTTTGCAAGCAGCAACAAACTCAATCTCAAAATACTGCGATTCTAAATGAGGATGTATCCGTGAGAGCAACGCCAATTAGATCAACAAGAAGGTCAAATTCAGGCCAGGTACAATCAGAACTCATAGTAACTCGAAGACGAGATTACACAAGAACTAGATCAAGAAACAGCTTAGAAGTGACATTAAAAGATGCACAAATGAATGACGCACTCATGGAGCAACAGCCTCCAACCACAACTATTCTCAGCAGCACTGAGTTAACTGCTGACGGCGGTCCAGGAGTCTATAGGGTGATCATTACTACAGGTGCAACAGGAGTTGGGTTTTGTCTAGACGGAGGAGTTGGCTCGCCAAAAGGTGACTTGCCAATTACAATCAAGAGGATTTTCAAAGGTGAGCTTACGACAAACGTTATATAGGATTGAAAAAATAAGGTGCAAGATATATCGTTGTTGTCATCAAGCAAACAATATTTCCAATTCATAGTTGTAATTAAAGTAGGTAAAGAGTTTATTTCTTTAACATTATGTGGGGACATATGGTGCTCGACACATATTGTCAAAGACCAATCAGTGATCATTAATTAATCGGCACTTAACATTCATTAACTGGTGCCTGCGCAGAATAGAGGTAATTAAATGGTATGATATAATCACTAATGTAGTGCTTTGTGGGAGAATTAAACAAGTTCCAGTGGACCAAGGGCTGAAGAAAAGATGCTGGTGTTGGATAGGACACATGCTGAGAACACCTGAGAACAATATAACTAAAATGTCTTTGCACTGGAAACCACAGAGACATAGAAATAAAGAAAAGAACAACCCCCCCCCCTTTTTTTTTTCCCAAATAAAAAACACAGAGAATGGTTAGAGAGGGAAGTTAAAAAGATAGGGAGTACCTGAGGAGAGCTGCATTCGATAGTGATGGATAGGACGATTTGACGTGAGTTAACTCAGGACATTTTGCTCCATTATTGGTTAGAATAATAATAATAATAATAATAATAATAATAATAATAATAAGAAGAAGAAGAAGAAGAAGAAGAAGAGAAGAAGAAGAAGAAGAAGAGGAAGAAGAGGAAGAAGAAGAAGAAGAAGAAGAAAAGAAAAGAAGAAGAAGAAGAAGAAGAGGAAGAAGAAGAAGAAAAGAAAAGAAGAAGAAGAAGAAGAAGAAGAAAAAGAAGAAGAAGAAAGAGACAGTTACCAATGAAGAACTAAGAACAACGATACCTGTTAAATGATTTCATAGAACATCAATGAATCGAATGGTTTGGTCATCTAGTCAGAATAGAAAAAAAAAAAAAATCAGCTAGCAGCTAGAACTTACAGCATGAGAACAGGCTACAAGGCAAGAGACCGGCCAAGAAAGAGATGGATGAAAAGGTAAAAGACACACTACAGAAACAAAATATGACAACATGAGCTACGCAACTAGCAGCAGAGAGGGAACTAAATCTTAACTCTTCCCCGCAACTCTTTACAACGTAAGCAGTAAGATAACAGGTAGGTAGGTTGTCAACAAAATACTTACAGTTATTTCTCTTGTTCATTTCTTCCATACAGGCGGGCCTGCAGAAAAGAACGGACTCCTCAAAGTCAACGATGAGATTCTAGAAGTGAACGGACTCAAATTCTCCGAAATGCGACATTATGAAGCTTGGAATCATCTCAAATGTATTAAGGATGAGGAGGTTAGCATAACAATACGCAGGAGGTGATGACAAGAAAATGATCAGTAGCTATAAACCATTTAGCTACATTTCAGAAATTGTCAGTCAGTCAGTCAACGAAATGCTGTCTCCACATTAAAGTTGGCTGCAGCTTTTCTATCACACTGTCTCATCCATTGGTTTAAAAAGGTGACTATTTTATTTGCCACTTTTTCATTTCTTTCAACGGTCTTTTCATTGTTCACTGTAATTATTCACACTTGTCCATCTTTATAAGTTATAACTATGCAAATTTAAATACCGCATTTCCTGAAAAAAAAAAAAAAAATCTAACATAAAAACAAGCTTATTCATGTTTAGTTTTTTCCAGTATTCTTGTAATATAAGCTCTCTCCGCGCCTCCTTTTTTAAATTCTCCTTATAAGCCCTAGTTAATTTCATAAGTCAAGCGGACGGATCTCGATCACCGGTTGAAACATGCGACGCACGTACTGAATGAATAATAAAAGAGGCGAATGCATAAACAAATAATAATGACATTACTGCTTAAATATAAATTATAATTAGGTATTAAACAAATAAAGACATATACATACAATGAAAAAAAAGCATCCCTAAATATATGCCTACAGACATCTTTTGGAGAAAAAATGCGTGTGAGACCTGGTTTTTATTCGGGGAGACAGGTTAGCTGAGGAGAGCAAAAACATTGTTCTATTATAATCAATACTGATTGAAGCCAATGCTAAGAGAAGAATACTACAATTACTACCTACAGTCACTTCAGGTCTCGGACCCGAGTGGGTGGGTGGAGAAGGAAAAAGGGAGAAACGGTAGGTGGGGGGGGGGGGGGGGGGTAATCCACATAAGATGCCCCCCCAAAAAAACTTTTTACACAAATGGGTTGTTTCTTGAATTGTACCAGCGGGAATCCTACAAAATATCCGTCACTGTCTAATTTGAAAAACTAGTGTACAACTTGTCAGACTCTACCAAATCTTGAAGGTCGAATACGCTCAAATTAAATGCATAAGGCAGCTGTCAGATACGGTAACACAAACAGGTCCACACCACCATTGAAACCCACTGTTGATGCAAGCAATCATATTACGATAGCCGGTATTGTACATTCAATACTGCATAGGTACACGCTATACCCAACGTTATCGGTCACCCGCCATTTTTAGTGCTGGTCACAATACTACTGACACTGCAAACAACACACGAAACATTCCGCATAAAATCCACAGTTCACAGTGTCGCACCAAACTTCAACTTAGTAGCTAGGTGATGAAACCTTTGGACTCCTGGTTCACAGAAATAGGGGATTTGCATCCGTAAACACTGGCTGAAAACAAACAACCTTTCACAGTGTCCGCGGAATGCAAGCAATCCGCTACACAGAGTCCTCATATTTTCGAAGATTTGGCACGGACCCCATATTTTTAAAGTCATAGTTAACAAATAGTAAAAACAAAAGCTAATTATATATTAAAATAGCAAAAAAAAAAAAAGTCTGCAACAATTATTTTGTTCAAACAAAGAAAAACAGAATTGGCGATTCTCTGTTCGCTTCTCATCAGATTTGTTCACGTATATATGTTTATTAATTTATAAGCGGTTTTGTTAATTTTCAGACTTGTTATGCACATACAATATTTTATCACATTATCTTAAATATAAATGAATAGCTCACTAGATCAGAAAACAACTCCATATGAAATGAAATGTCTTGGTAAGGTCACTAACAACACAAGAAGAAATATGGTTACGAATACCAGCATTAGAGAGAAAGTTTGAATAAGACAATGTCTGGGTTATACTGACAGACAAAGAATGAAATGGTTCAGCCATCTAGTGAGAATGCAGCCAGCAAACTGCATAGGAGACATTTTACAGCAGAACCTCTACCAAAAGAGGAACACATCCATTTCCCAACCCACTGGAGAAGCGTAAAACAAATACAGAAATCCACAACACTGGGCTACAACCTGGTAAGTATCAGTAAGAAGAAGAAGAAAAAGAAGAAGAAGAAGAAGAAGAAGAAGAAGAAGAAGAAGAAGAAGAAGAAGAAGAAGAAGAAAAGAAGAAGAAGAAGAAGAAGAAGAAGAAGAAGAAGAAGAGGAGGAGGAGGAGGAGGAAGAAAATCTGGAATATATTGAAAATAATATACAACGTGTGTCTACTGCAGCGGTTCTAAACCTATAGGTAGCGACCCTTTTGTAGGTTGAACGACTCTTTCACGTGGGTCGCTAACGCCCATTGGAAAACACTCACTGAAGTTATGAAGAAGCAACAAAAATTATTTTGTGGTTGGGGCCGCCACAACTTAAAACTGTATTAAAGGGTCGCCTCATTAGAGAGGTTGAGAACTATTGGTCTAGTGCAGATAAAAAAACAGGCAGTAAATACCTCCCCCCCCCCCAAAATAGAATATGCAAGATGGCTGATGTGAAATGGGCATAAATTGTAAAATGGACAAAATGTGTAAGATGGATAGAATATGTAAGATATACAAAATATGTGAGATAGACAAAATATGTCAGATATACAAAATATGTAAGATGGACAGAAATATATAATATATAATAAATAGAGAAGGCCGTGGACAGAATATGTAATGTGGACAGCATTTGTTAGATGGACTGAATATGTAAGATTTATAGAATATTTTCATCTACATCGTGTGTAAGATATACAGAATGTGAAATATAGATAAGGTAAGATGAAAATAATGCGTAAGATGGACAGAATAGGTAAGATGGACAGGATATGTTAGATGGAAATAATTTGTAAGATGCCACCTTTAACTATGTGTTGAAAAACTGGCTTTGAAAGTAGCTGTTCATATATTTATGTCATTTCGAGTATAATGTGAAATGTACAAGCAACTGCTTTCAAAGAATATTTATGTACAGTCACAGGGGTCTCTTAGTTTTTGCCAGATTGTTGGGGATGGGATAGGGGGGCCTCAAGTAGCCTGAAGCCCAGGTTCCGGCACCTATGTGAACAACATCCCACAACCCCCCCACTTTTTTTACCACCACCCCAGTAATTCTTTTCACTCTAACACTGTTTTGCAATTTCTTGCCAGGAAACAAATTATGCCCTCCCTGATAACACATACATAAAACACTTATTCGTAGGACAAATGCTGGCACAACGGTAGCATTAAGGTGGATTGATAATGCTTTGTATTCGGTTTGGAGTCATGTGAAGTCATTGAAATGATGTGTATAAAATAAGCTGCCTTCAACAAAGAGCTTAGGGTAATTATGGGGAAGTGGGGTGGGTGGTGCCCACTCCCGTCTCTATAAAATTTGGGGATGAGGTGGGGGGGGGGGGGGGTCCTAAAAGAACTTGAGCTTCCAAGTTCAGGGGCCTAAAGTCGAGGTTATAGTCGAGAGGATCGACTTCATTGCACCGGAAATTATCCCATAGGCCTATGTTGCCATCTCTCTGCAAAACGGCTAGCCTGCTGAAAGCACCACACGGGGCACGAACGCCACAGCTCTGGTGGCAACCCCCAAGGATCTCCATAAAAATTGCACTCGTAAACTGAAGGGCGCAGCCGTGGAATGAATCCACGACCTTCAGAGCGCGAGGGGGGGGGGGGGGGGCAGAAGGGTTAGCTACATTTATCCCAGATTTACGGTATTTATCATGGAATCAAGGCCGAAGGGTTGCGATATCCATAGTACCGAGCCAAAGGGTTTACAACTCATGGTTTCTGGATATAAATATAAAAAAGAAAACCTGTTAAGGGCCAACAAGTCTATTCATTTTTCTCCCCTATTTCATAGGTCCACCATAAAGTTCATGTCACCGATAATATGTAATGAATATTAACCTAGAATGTTTTTGTTTTTAATTTTTAATTTAAACTATTTTGAGATGGCTTTACAATTTGTTAATCACTTATTAAGTGGCATTTCCAAATTCTTTATATTTGTTTTTAATCATTAAACAATAAATCGTGCATTTTGCAAGAGCTATTTTATTATATACACATTAAACTTGTATTACATGTTTCTATTTTATTATACTATCTGGGGGGAAAAAAATATGTTGAAAAACTTTATTGACAACATACTTCTTATCACAAAATCTTATTTTTGAGCTGTTGGGCACATTTTTACACCTATTTGGTTTTGCTCTTGCTGCCTTTCATCCTTCAGTAAATAATAGGCCCTTTCAGTAGCTGAGAGATATAATTTAGCCCAATCTTACTTTTTCAGTAGCTGGCGGATATCATTTAGCCCAATCTTACTCTTTCAGTAACTGAGAGATATCATTTAGCCCAATCTTACTCTTTCAGTAGCTGGTGGATATCATTTAGCCCAATCTTACTCTTTCAGTAACTGAGAGATATCATTTAGCCCAATCTTACTCTTTCAGTAGCTGGGGGATATTATTTAGCCCAATCTTACTCTTTCAGTAACTGAGAGATATCATTTAGCCCAATCTACTCTTTCAGTAACTGAGAGATATCATTTAGCCCAATCTTACTCTTTCAGTAACTGAGAGATATCATTTAGCCCAATCTTACTCTGTCAGTAGCTGGGGGGATATCATTTAGCCCAATCTTTCCTTAAATGTTTTTAACTTCTCCATCCCTATGCATGTGGAAATCACACAAAAGGTCTTTCACTGTCACATTTGAAAACTGGTTAAAAAAAACTTGTCAGTCAAAGCAAAATCTTGAAGTTTACGAATGAATACTAAAAATACATTACGCAGCTGTCAGATGTGCCAACAATAATGGGCCCACACTAGAATTTCAGCTCACTGTTGATATAAATGGTCAGATAATAATGTTGTTGACCACATCATCCATCTAGATGCATTTGGTGATAAGTAAGGATTATCATCACAGCACTGCGGGCAGATTCATAGGTGCTCCGATCTCTTCCTCAAAAGTTCCACAAGTATAAAACGACTGATGTCGCCTGTTCTGTGTTAGTTAAATACACATCTTGTCCCTTTAGGAAAATGTTAATTTCTTGCAGCTCCAGGCTGCACTCCCATGTCCATCAGCCTAGACAAGAATACAGAGTCATGCCCTTTGGCGTGCTCGTCATCACGGTAAGTGCTGCACATGGCATTGATAACATAGCTTCTGTCCAGTACTGGACCTGCTATAGCAACCACAGTGTCAGCAAGATAATCTGCACGCTCGTTCCCTAGAATACCCGCATAACCTTGCACAAAGATGAAGGGTAGGGCAGCCATTCGCAAAGTGATTAGTGTTGCAACCCTTTCTTGCCTGATAAAACCAGCTTGGATTTTTTTAAGCATATTCATCGAGTCACTAAGAATGCATACGTGTGTGAACTGTTGAGTACTAAGCCATGCTTATGCCCTTGTTACAGCCATAGTTTCCATTGTAAGGCGCCATTCATCTCCTTGATTTTCCCACTTGAGCATACTGTGAATGCCCATGCACTTCGCTTGCCCCAAATTACCGATTGGTTTATGTAAATATGTCTAGAATCATACGCCAAATGCACGCATCATTGGCAAAAACATGAATGGCAAGAACATGAATAACTTTTTACTTTTTGTGTGTTTTTGTTTACAATGCTATGGTGAAGTTACATGTTGAAAACATATCTCAAAACACTAAACTGCCCCATGATAGAGTGAAAGGACATCTTATTCTTCTTCTTCTAACTTCCTTTTGTAACGCTTCGGGTGTCGAGGGAGATATAAGGTTCTGTGAGGCAGACAGTATAATGCGTCAGATATTTTAGCGTTTCGAGTTTGACAAATCGGTTGTAGGTATACGTCTTTGTAGGTAATGTAGGTAAAGATAGGGAACAGACAGAGATGTTAAAATATGAATACTGAATCCAAGAGGAGTTTTCATAGCACTGGGAAATTTGTGGAGGTCAGAAGAAATTAAAACTAACACTGAAAATAAAATTGTAAACTCTATGTCAAATCAGTACTGTTGGATGGAACAGAAAAATGAATCAGTAAGGCAACTACAAACATTCATTAATTAGTGCCTGTGCATTATAAAAGGAATTAAATGGTATGACATAATGACTAAAGTTGAGCTTTGGCAGAGAACTAAACAAGTCCCAGTGGGCCAAGAAGAAGAAAAGATGCTGGCATTAGATAGAACACATGTTGAAAAAAAAACAGTATGACAATAATGTTTTTGCACTAGAACCTACAGGGACAAGGAAGACCAAACAACACATGGAGAAGGGAGCTAAAGAGTGAAGTTAACAAGATGGGGCGGACATGGGGAGAGCTGCATGCAATCGCGATGCACAGAATGATTTGACATGAGTTGTTTGAGGGCCTATGCCCCAGTGAGGGACAGAAGGTAAGAGAAGAATTTACAGGTTATAGTCTCAAGTTCCTGGACGGAGGAACTTGAGATATAACTGCAAGTTCCTGGACCGTGGACACAGGACCACATTATAGTGACAATAGTTAGGATCATCTGAACAGTATAGTCACCGCCAAGAAAGAAAGCATTGACAGACTAGCTTCCTCAAGGTACCAAGACAAAACAAGCTTTGTCTAAATGTACAAATTGAGAATTTTATTACATTTGGCCAGGCCGATGAAAAAAGTGCAAGAGGAAGTCAAAGGAGATAAATGCCTGCATGGCTTAGCCACATGAATTGGACAGGACAAAAGCACTGACCGATCTATAATTCTGGCAGTCATGTGGGGTGGCAAACCCTAATCGCTTCAGCCTATGGGCAGGACAACTGAAAATTATGATAGACATTTAAGCAGATTTCTTATTCTTCTTGTCTATGCTGTGTGGTGTTGGTAATCATGTCTATCCACAGTTTCTGTCTCATATACTTTCAATAATTTCTGATACAGATGATCTTCCATGACATGATTTCAAACTGTCTAGCATATTCTCAGTCAGTCTCTCGTTGCCTCTTTTCCCCTCCAACTTTCCCACTGTCACGATGTACTCCAGTTTTGTCCTTCTCATGAGATGAAAAAAGAATGCAGATTGTCTCTTTCTGACGTGGGCAATTAGTTCTCTTTGTGAGTCAGTTTCTTTCAAGACATCTTCATTATTCTTTTTATGTGTTTATGGTATTCTCATCATTCGTCTGTAAAACACATCTCTGTCACTTCCAACTAATTTTCCACTAACTGGCCAACTGTCCAGGATTTACCTCCGTATATCAGAATAGGATTTCAATAACTTTTAAGAATTATCTTTCTCATCTCAACTGACAAAGAAAGATTGTATTGAACAAATATTCTTCATTTTGCAAAATGCTGTCTTTGCTTTAGTAAAAATGTAACCAACAACATATTGCATCCTTTATAACCTGAAAATACTGTTCCTTTTGTAGTATCTGATGTTTTAGAGAATCCAGTGAACATAAGCAGACTTATATGTTATAGAAAGTATTTGAAATAAACCTAATCTAAGAATGAAACTAAAAACTCCCAAAACAAATATCAACAGACAAGAAACAGATAGCAACCTATGCCGCTGCTTTCAGTTTGTGAATGGACGTATAATAAAAAACCTACAAATAAAACATCTTTCTTTTCTCTAGGCCTTGCTCCTTCTTTCTGCATTTTAAAAGAGGAACCAGGTGCAAGCCTGGGTATATCCTACTTAGATGCTGGTATTCAGTGTCTCAGGTATTCTATCGATCCATCGCTTGTGTAGCTCTGCTTCCAATTTGTGTGACAGAACTCGGTGGCAGTACAGTTGTCAATGTCCTCATCTGTTACTAAACAGATAAGTATTTCGGCACACAGTGACTTAAGTAAATTCAAGGGTTGGTCAAACATTTCACATAGGAACAATCTCAGAACTTCTGTTGCTTCACTTATTACAGACTTTTCTTCAAATTTTTTTTTTTAAAATTGTGATGGAACAGACGAGACAACCTGATCTTGTGGTCATCTTGACACACAACTTTGTCTTCTGCATTCACATGTGAAAGGACAGTTGGCACACTGTGTTGTAGTTTAAAGCTAGGGTGGGATGTAACACATCCAAATTCAGCGAACTGCCATTTACTAATCTTTTACAACATGCTTGTTGGTGGGGAGGGGTTGCAGTGACTCTATTACCCCTTCTCCCATTCCTTTTTTTTCACTTTAACAAAAATGGAGGTCTGGACTTTACACGACTAGACATATCTCAGAATAATTTGACCTAATCAACCATAATATGTGAAAATACAATAGTCAATCAACCATCATAAACTAACATGAACTTTATTGTTTATTTCTCAAATAACTTTATCAACAGGAATCAGACAATTGTAGGTTATATCCACAAGAACATATTTAAATAAGCCTCCATTATACACTTGTATGTGTGTTTCCATACACTTGTGGAAAGAAACAATGATGTATACTAGTAATAATCAAAGATAAAAAACAAAAAAGGCTAATTAGTCATTAAAAAAATTTAAAAAAAAAAGGGAAGTCTTCAAAGTTACGAAGTGGACCCTTTAATTTTATTTGAATCAGTTATGTACAAGTAACACCCACTACAATTTCTGACATACAGCATTGAGCAACAAATCACAGATAGCTTCTACAATGATGCAACATTCACCTTCAATACATTCAATCACATAAGGCAAATGCGAGCTTCTCCAATATATACTATAACACACAACTTTTCACACATGAACCCACATTCACAAATCAAAGGTAATATATAGCAAATAATGCTTAACTAAAGATTTCTATTACCCACACTGTTTAGTACGATTTCTTGAAGTAACATGAAACTGATGGTTGAATAATAACTGTTTTCTAGAAAACGATAACCTGTTTTCTAACAGCTTTTTAAGAGCAGACTTTCCTCTTTCAGCACTGTCATTATCAAAGCCCCATAACACCACATGTTGATGGGTCACTGGTTGTTGATGGCTGTCTGATCACCTCCCTCCCTCTTCCTATGTCAGGCAGATGTAATGGACTTCCTGACTGCATGTTTTAACTCTATGAGTACCAAACAGTAAATGATGTGTGAATCAACCTATCTGCTGAAATCCCTCCTGAGCTTAATCTGCTCTCTTACTTTTGCACTTGGTCAACAAATCTAACTTGCCCAATGGTCACTAGTATAGAGGCAGCAAAAAAAAATTTTTTATTGATTTGACATGCACAATATTGGTGGCATTTGAATACATTATGTCAGCAATATAATATATAGATTTTTTGTAAATAACAACCTGCATAAACATTCTGATACTAAATTTATTCAAACCTGAAGAGATGCGTACAAGTTACGTGTGATTTATGAAGTTACTACAAGTGCTAAAAGTAATTATCCTTAGCCCCCACAGTGCCGTGGGTTTCAAACTTATGCAGGATCCTCGAAACATTAAGGTGTCAAGGCGGTTTTGTTGCAAACTTACACCTCTATTCCCACTGAACTTGAACAACATTCTTACATTTTAAATACCATTTCAAAATGGTTTTCTGTTCATCAAAAGATAAATGTGCATGTGCCATACTGTGTTGTTGACTGTTCCCAGTGACATTTTAATGCTAGCTTCATGCTGTTTACATCATATTTTCATAACCATCATACAATACATAGCTACCATATCAGGCAATTATGATGTTTTAAAACAAGTAGCCACTAAGAAAAAAATGTTAACGCATTTCATTGGTGGACGATTACTATATATATATATTTTGTGTGTGTGCATGTGTCTGCCTCTCTACTGTTATATTACCACTTTAAAGTAATTCCTTGACGAATTTTTTTCAGGATATTCTTTCATTGGCATCTCTTACGAAACACTATTTTAATACTGAAGAAGTACATTTCTCCAAATTCAGTATCCACATCTTTCCTGTTCTCTTTCTTCTCCTCTTCCTCTCTGCAGAGTATCGTTCTGGAGAGGGTGGGAGATTTTGTTACATGTCCATAACACTGCTTTTTTTCATTGTTGTTAAAAGAGGGTTATAGTTTCCACACTCATCTTCTGTCATTGAATGGATAAGTATTTTGGCACACAGTGTCCTCATGACATTCAAGGTTAGACAAATAGTTCACATGGGCTCAATCTCACAATTTCTGTTATGTTCACAGATTAAGCATATTTTATTTTTACTGTGAACAGACCACATAACCTATAAAATGTCATGGGATTAACAGACTTACATATTCCTAGCCATGAAAAGCTCTTTCAAATCCAGTGGTGCTTGACATGGCCAAAGTATGTAAGTTTTCTAGACAAGATGCTGTTTATGAGCCAGTTTTCCTTAAATTCAGAATTTTGTTTAGGATGTCAGTATTTCTTTTTTTTCTTGTTCCAAGATATTCTAAAATTATTTCTATAATATATCAGCTTAAAAGCCTAATTTATCTACATTTATATTACTCACATTCAGGAAAAGATAATCATGACTTTGAAGTCACCTTAAAAAAAATTCAGATAATTTGGAAGCTTAAGAAGAGTGAACAAAGGGAGAAAATTCCTAGATGAACCAAACACGTGACATGGGAAATAATCAGCAGCCAAATTTATCAAGAACACATAAAATAAATTTGGCACCAATCAACACAGCATAAGATAATGTTGACTAGCTAATTACAATTACTCTGTAGCTTAAAAGTTAGTTAAATTGATTTACAATCCAGTTCTTAATATAGTAAGGCTTGATTGCTGTGACAGACAGTGTACAGTGGTACAATAGTCACACAATGGAAGAAACTGGAGCCTCACCAGATAATATTCTCCAAGCTAACAGCAGTTGCACTGCAGCCAACCACCATTGTAAGGAAAGCAAGACATAGTTTTTCAGCTGCAATTTTCTTCACTGTGATTGAAAACACCAAATTCCCCATTTTGCATGTCACAAGCCAGAATATGTTTCTTGATCATGCTACAAGAGGGTGTTGAGAATATGGTGACAGCCAGAAATGTTGAGGTTACTAGGGACAGAGGTCAACAGAGGGAGGAAAATCTAGATGGGCTGATATAGTAGAATGGAAGACAATCAGTGGTCAAACTGATAAAAATGATGAATGTTGAATTAAGAATCAACATCATAGCCCTTGGGATACTTCCATAAGCGCTCTGTCCCATCTTCAGCAAGAAAAGAGTTCCAATTCTAATGGTACCAGTAACTGTCTGATTGTACATTCAACTCCCCTTTCCTTTGAGTGTTGAGCATCAGCCAGATCCCGCGGTAACTCTCTGCAGCGATATTCTCCTCAGATCGTAATGATCTATTTGTGCTTCCACACTGGTAAAACTGATATCAAGCTCAAAAGGCTGAGTGGCAACATGATCATCTGTTTCGTCCGCCATGGTGTGCTACAGGATGACAAATACCATACTACTATATACTCTATGGTGTAAGTAAAATTTGCCACTCTTCTATCAGAGAAAGCATGAGTTTCATGCCTTCTTTTCTCCAATTACACCAGCAAAGTGTTTGAAGTCTCAGTGAAGTGTTTGGAAACCAAAGTGATCACAGTTCTTAAGAAGCTAACATTTACTAGTTACTACTCCTAAATATATCACTTGGTACTAACATGACACATTCCACTCACGCTCTGAAGGGACAGTATGAACCATTAAAAAAAAATAAAAAATACTCTAAATATTGTATACATTTTTACACAATAATTGTCACCACCAAACATAACTGTAATTAAGGTAATGAACCTCATTAGTATTCACCTCCTGATTTCAAAAATTATGAGATTATTTACCACCTTATTTTAAAAAAAAATCTTCTTTGTCACATCCTGTTGTTTGCCAATGTAAAAAAAAAAATTTGGAAATGTATCTTATGTGGTTCCTCTTAAATGCTACCAGGTCGAGGTCAAGTATAATCAGTGGAAAAGTGCAAGTTTATGAGCTTTTAATATGTGGGTTTCCCAGGACAGGAAAAGGATCAAATGGGAATTTTTTTTAATTACACATCTATTTACTGTGTTTTCATACTTTAATAATCTCTTTCTCCATATTATTGTAGCCAAACATACACAGTTAACAATATGTTAAAAATACTGCCACACTGTGGCTATGGATACAATAGAAATGAAACTGCAACACAAAGCAATAAAGACAAATCACCTAATGAATTAAAGCTGTGAAAGGCTTTACAGGAAATGAATCTATCATTCTGCACTAAAAGGAAAAGTATGTTACTGCCCTACTGCTCTGCAATTTCTTTAATCTCATCACCACTATGCAGGAGGTTTGTTTTTTCATGCAGAACTCTGCTCGGATTACAATCCACCGGAGAACCTGTCCATCCTTTGCTGATTCTATATTCTCTTTATATCACAGTTGACACATAAAGCGTTCACAACTGATCTCCTCTGTAGCTTGTCTGCTGCTTTTCTGCCTATGGTATACAATGCAATTTTACACCTTTTTGACTTAGCTTTCTACTGTCCTTCTCCAGTTTCCTTATGTCACATATATCTCCTTCCATATGCCATTGGAGAGCTGTCTTTTCCAAAATGTCCACGAGGCATTCTGCAAATATATCCAAGCCATCTCCATCTTCTTCCTTTAAAAATGTATGCAGTGGCGAATGCTGTTTTCCTCTTCAGTTCTTCATATGTGATCTTGGTTGGCCAAAATTTCAGCAGAAATGTCCCAGATTCCCTGCCAATTCCCCTGCATTAAATATTTTTTCAGTAACCTAAACAATTAAATTAATTAATCAATCTATTTCACAAGTACAAGATCACCCAATCTGGCCACCCTACACACACAAAAAAAACAACAAATCTAACAGTCTATGGTATACTGTGAAAATTAAAAACATTGGGCCTTCCCATGCGTGCTCAGTCCTCTGATACAGCAGTCACTCCAAAGTACCTCTACTGATTGCCCCCATGAGGAGCTGTTTATAATGTCTCCTATCTTGGCCTCAAAGGTGACATCGACATGCTTCAC
Organism: Candidula unifasciata; assembly: GCA_905116865.2. NCBI lineage: Eukaryota > Metazoa > Mollusca > Gastropoda > Stylommatophora > Geomitridae > Candidula > Candidula unifasciata. The sequence goes on along the minus strand of CAJHNH020001280.1, from coordinate 1,242,359 downwards.
TAAGCTTTACTCCCATGTCAGGCAATCATATTAGTGTCACAGATTTGTCATTATCCACTAATCTAGTCCATACAATGTTGATGATATGTGCTCTTTCCATGCTTCTTCTCATATCTGTTTGGTGCATTGCTTACCAGGTGGTCCGCCTGTATGTTACCTTTCACACGGGCATGGCCAGGCTTTACAGTGTTAGACCTACATTTTATAGACCCTGGCAACTAGAGGGTCATGTGGTCAACATCATGTCGGCTGCCTTTACTTCCCAGGACTCTACCTGGTACCTATTTAAGGCTTGATCAGCCTATGAGCCAAGGTAATTTTTTTTTTTTAAATCCCACTTAATGTGGATATGAACCCATGACCTTTGGAGCAGCAGGTGAGCACCTAACTGCTACACCACAATGGTTCCTTATGATGGATCATAGTTTCAATACTGGAAGAAAAAAAAAAAGCATATATCTATCCATAATTAACTACATAAGCAAAGATACACAATAAAAACTAATAACAAAATGATCAAAATGAAAACTGAAACCATATTCATTAACAAATGATAACCCAAAATACAGTGACAGTAACTTCCAATGAAGACACCCCAAAGTCAAGGATACAGCATGTCCCAATGCAGAAAATCACCTCAAAGCCCAGAATACATAAGCACAATACAAGTCAAGCATTCAGGAATCTCCAGAGCAGAATACCTAAGTCAAATCAAGAATTCAGGAATTTCTAATGCAGGATACCTCAGTTAAAACAAGAATACACGAATCTCCAGTGCAGAATAACCTCAGTGGAGAATACATTTTTTTCCTATGAAGAATACCAGTTAAGTCAAGAATATGTGAATCTCCAAAGCCGAAAACTGATAACATTCAGGTCAAACTTGTATCAAGCACAAGCAAATGATTAATAGCATCTTCATCCCTACTTTATGCCATCAGTGTGAAACAAGGACAATGAATAGGGAACTGGAATGGACACTAACTACCTGTGAAGTGTGCTGTATTCGTAAGGTCACTAACAACACAAAAAGGGACAGAGTTACGAATACCAGCATTAGAGAGAAAGCTTGACAGACAAACAAATGAAATGGTTGCGCTATCAGGTGAGAATGCTGCCAGCCCAAACTGCATATGAGACTTTTTAACAGCAGAACACTGGAAGGAAGGAGAGGGGAAGACAAATAAAGAAAAGGATAAATGGGTTGTTGAAACCTGTAAAAAGGATTTTAACAAATTCAACACCCAAGAAGCACAAAGACAAATACAGAAAACTGGACAACAACATGGCATCAGTGAGCCGACAACAGAAGAATAGGATTCTTGGTAGGGCTGACCTGGTGGTCAGGGTCAACTATAAAACTCCAAGATACAGCTCTAACACCAGACCTTTGGGCTGGCAGGCAAGTATCTAGCCGCTGCACTATTGCAGCTCCCAGTGAATGCAAAAAGGGGTTTTATATAACAAGAAATGAAGTAAACAGATAAAAGACAGGTAAATCAAAAATTTATATAACAAATAAGGTACACATCTATAATTTTAAATAATTACAATTTAAAATGGTTAACCCTTGATATATCATAGCTAAACATCAATAAAATGTTCAGAAATTGTGTTCAGTGTAGGCTAAACACCAGAATGTGCTTGCTCACTGCCACGTATTTCTCCACATATGTGAACATAATATATGCCAAAATGTGAACCCACAAGACTACCACAGCCCATAGATAATATATTTACAAGTATCCCACCTGAAAAGTAACCTAGCCTCTGATAGCAAAGGATAGAAGAAATAACCAGCAACTTTTACTTGCTAATAGCACTAACAACCGCCCATAAAAGTTCATTTGTGCCTTCCTTCATGCTTTCTGTGTCACAATCCAAATCCAGCAATTCCCGCACCCTTTTCATGGCAACCTCATAGTCTTCATCAGACAGAGGGGCAAAAGCATTTTCTAGAACATCAGATGAGTGTGCCAGATAGATGAGGGCAAGCATACGCCGGTCCATTCGGTGGGCATCATTTGTCCAGCGGCTCAGCACGGAATCCTGGACTCGCTTGATCAGTTTCTGCTTGACAATGTTATCTGTGAGTGGATGGGTGGTCATGTCAAACAGCAGGAAGTTCTGTTTCTCTGTGGTGCAAACACCCTTTTCTACCAAGTTCTTGGCCAGTCGTTCTCGGACATTGCGCAACTGGTAGCGTAATTTCAGTGGATTCCAAGTCTCACCTGTTTTGGAAAGTACAAACAAATATTGGTAAAGTTATGTGATAATATTCATATAAAAATAAAGCACACATTAAAAATAAGGTATCAACCGTCAAAATGTTTAAAACAGAAAAAGTTGGGAAAACTGAAATTATATGTCAGCTTCAGATAAAAAAATTACAATAAACAATCAACAGACACTGCAGCAACAAGCTTTTATCAGCAAACGATAACAAGACACAAAACCCATATGATATGCTCATAAACACTGTTTTTCCAACACTTTTTTATTCAAGCTTTCACAGCTTTACAAGGTGTATGAGGGCATGCTTGGCACTGCAGCCAGCAGTGGTAAGGTTGGCTAGCTTCTCTTTGGGGAGGTGAAAAGTGAAATTTAAGTAGCCTGCCAACGACCCATAGAGCACCCATGTCAACCCAACCTCCTGGTGGTGCATGTCTGAAAATTGAAGCCGAAAGGTTTCAAGCTAATTGGGCAATTAGACAGGCACCAACTAGGTCAATTTTTTTTCCTGCCCCACCCCACGACAGGGTCAAAGAAAGTCTGCAGTCGTGTAACTGATTGCTGCTACATAAGAAATACTAACTACATATAGAAAGAAGAGACAAATACCAGCATTAGAGAGAAAGTTGGAAAAAGCCCATGTCTGGGGTATATTGGCAGACACTGAATAAAGTGGTTCAGCCATCTAGTGAGAATGAAGCCAGACCAAATTGCGTCTGAGACCTTTTTTTCACAGAAAAACTTCTCGGAGGAAGGCCAGAGGAAGACAAAAACAAAAGAGAAGAATAAATGGTGTAGCTGAAACCTGCAAAAAGATGAACAAATCCATCACCCAAGCCACCAGAGAAATGCAAGATAAATACAGAAAACCACGACACTGGACTACAATCTGGTATCAGTTATACAATCAAAGAAGAAGAAGAGTGTTAACATTTATTTTGATAACTGTCAACAGAAATGAAATTGTAAGATACTGCCTGATAAGGAAAGGGGGGGGGGGGGGGGGGGGGGAGAAACTGATATACACCTTCAACATACAGCAAATTTTAACACAGATGGAAGATGTTTTAGCTTTTTATTGGTAAAATAAATTAAATGAAATTGGGTGAGATGGAGTGTTATCTACATCTGTTGCATAAATCATTATATGTTTACTGTTCATTTAAAGATATGTATTTCAAATTAACATTTACTCCTCATATCCAACAGGGACCATGGCATTGGACTGGCAGATGCCTTCACATATCTATATGCTTCTTCTTTTCTCCAGAAACTTTTTTGCCTTTCAGCATCTAGTTTTGAAGAGGCATCTGGTGCGAGCTTTAGTGTGTGCTTACATGGATGCTGGTATTCACAGCCTCTGATATCCAACTGCAGTATACAAGTTTATCATTTTTATGTGGACTATGTGCCAGTTTACAGTCACAGCAGATGCTGTTTCCAAACCCAACGGCACAACACCATGGGTATGTGTGATATACATCTATTAATCGCTCACCCAACTTAAGCTAAACCCTTTGTTGTCTTGTTTATAATTACTTGTATTGTCTTGCTTACAATTACTTCTATTGTGTAGGAAGACAGAATGATGTGTCTTTTCTAGGAGGGGTAACCTGTTTGTGACAACTTACCACTGAGGTATTCTATCCACGTTTGCACTGTTTCTGGGGGTTGAGTTTCTTTAATGTGTCGCAGAGCTTCATCCAGCAGCACGTCTCCGGTTGGCTGGTCATTTTTGCATATGACTTTCCGGTTGGCAAGGCTGCGTCGTCTCATTCCAGCTTTCTCCAGCTCAATTCTGCCTCTCAAAGACAATTCAATGAGTATACAACCTCTCAGTCCGGATGATATGCAGTCATTCCAAAACGATGTGTAGCCCTTAAGAAACAACAGGCTCAATTAAAAAAAAAAAGAACATTAAAAAAAAATATATATATATAATTAGAAAATCTTTACAATGGAATTTACATGGTAGCAAAAATAAAGACACCCCCCACTCCCTCTCCAAGGCAAGAAGAGGATAAAGAGTATCACTGAAAAGATTGGGAGGACATGAAGTGGGCTGCATGCAACAGCCAAGGATAAGGCAACATGACATGAGCTGGTTAAAGGTCTATGCTCCATTAGGAGACAAAAAGCAGACATAAAAGAAGTTTAGTTTAGATGACAGATCAATATCATGGCACAAGGGTAGTGACCCATAAGTGCCCCGTTCTACTGACTCAAGCCTGAGTCCAAAGAATCTCAGCGCAGTGCACGAACTCCGTAGCACCGGAAATGATCCTGAAATACTTTGGGTAGATTTTCAACTCCCCATTTTGTTAGCACTCGAATTCCAACTGCCAAGGATCCGCGAACATACTTTCTTACCACTCAGAGTAGGGAAAATTACTAATGTCACATCCCCATTTTCACCGGGGCTTGCCCCTGAACCTCCAGCACTCGAGGCAGATGCCGCCGTCTAGGCTACAATATAACTTTTAGTAGAAGTTCTTTAGAGTGGCTGCTGCTTCGGAGAAACTGCCAAAATGGAGTATTTTTGTGACGCGTAGGGAGTCGCCAAACCCAAAGGTATTCGTGCCAAAGAACTGCATGGCTGTTGGGTGAATCAGTCGTAACGATGGCACTCAGGGACGAGCCTGCTGGTGGAAAATGTACTAGATTTCCCCACATGAAGACATCCCTCAGCCCGGTCAAAATGGACTGGTACGGCTTGAAAGCCTGAACCTCCAGCACTCGATTTGTAGCTGGAAAGATGCCATACATGCATGGCGTGACACTGAGCTACGTTTGTTTTTCATGCACAGAGCCCCCGTTTGCTATGAAGCTGAAACTAGGATTACCAGATTACCAGATTACCAGAAGTATAAATAAAATGAATAAAAACAAAGGAGGATGAGCAGTTAATTAAAAACAAATTTCATACTAAGTAAATCAACAAGAAAATGAAAAATAAAGCCTAACATTTTTATCTCAAGTCATAAATGAGGTATAATCAATGACTATAAAAAGACTGCCAGGGTTACTTAGTACATAAACACACAAGATAATAATGATGAGATGGACAGAAAAAATAAAAATGCACAGAAGAATATGAAACAAATATACTACTTTCTGAAAAACTTTTTCAGCACAGAACTGCATGAATAAAAATGATTTCTACCCTGAACAGTTACTCATGAACTGAATTAGCTTACAGAAATTTAAAAAGAAAAAAAATGCTTGTAAGTTATTTAAAAAATAATAATCATAACAGTACAGAATCACTAAAACTTCTTACTGGCAATCATAAAAGCACAAACACACATATTAATATAGAAGTGAAGATTGTCAAATAACAGATCAACTTTAGACAATCTAATCCACAAAGGATGAGTTCATGAGATATTTCCTATCGTACAATCAAGACGAAATAAGGTCGCAACAAAAGTTAATTGGTGGGCACTGTAGTCCTTTGTCATGTATGGATAAAGATAGATGACTTGTTGGATAGACTGATGGATGGACATTATTTTAAAAGAAAAAGGCTCACCTTTAAACTATATATGTATGCATATATATATATATATATATATATATATATATATATATATATATATATATATATATATATATATATATATATATATATATGTTTTCAGAGCTATTTATTTCAAAGTCCCTCACTAAACATAAAGTGTAAAAACATAAATAACTTTTTTAGGCTCTCCTTTCAACTACGGCCGGTAGACAACAGCAGTAGACGGCCGGTTAGTCAGAGTTCTGTCCCCTTGCTGCAGTGCAATTACGGAGTGGAAATAAGGGAACGAAACAAATGACATAAATACTGTGTGTTGGCGATAGACAGCGTGCACTGCCCTGCTATAATCATACGATTACGGTTTGGGTTAGGGTTTGGGCTAGGGTTAAGGGTAGGGTGTGGGTTAGGGTTACGGGTAGTGTCGCCACATCTCGTCTTTGCACAAACTCATAGTAGCAACCCAAACCCTAACCCAAACCGTATGATGACAGTAGGGCACTGCACGCTGTCTATCGCCAACACACAGTAATTATGTCACTTGTTTCGTTCGCTCTATTCCACTCCGTAATGCGTCACAAGAAACGGTAATTGAACGCGGTCGCTAATTTGAGTCGCAGCGTGGGGTCTGCCAGGCATGTCGACCTCACTGTGTTTTTTTATTAGTGCCTTCTCCAGTCCGTAACTGCACTGCAGCCAGGGGACAGAACTCCGACTAACCGGCCGTCTACTGTTGTCTACCGGCCGTAGTTGAAAGGAGAGCCCTTTTTTATAACAAGACATGATTATTGGTGATACATGTAAATAATACCCAGTCATGCATAGTACATTGTCTGCGATAGAAAGAGTTCAATGACAGTTGCACAACCAGTTGCAAAATCATTTGTTGGACTCCCCTCCTGGCCACACTGAATTATATTGTGTGTATATATATATATATATATATATATATATATATATATATATATATATATATATATATATATATATATATATATATATACGATAAAACAATTCAGCTGACGTGTGACTACCTACTGTGACAGTGTAGCTTAACAATAGTGACATTTACAAAATAACAAAAAACATTAAAGAAACTGATATAATAAAACATTGCAATAACAGATTACAAAGGAATTACTTCTCGATCTTTGAGTCCCAGTAACAAGACTTCTTCCATTAGTGTAAGTCGAGTTTCTTTCGAGTCGTGGTCTTCCTCTGATTCCCTCTCTTGTAATTTGTCTTCCTTCTCGTCAGCAGTTCCATCTACTGTATTACTGGTAGTGGTGATATTTCGTCTCTGGATAAGACCGCTAGGGCGGGTGTATGCGGCTGACATTGCTGGGGAAAACTATAATCAACAAAGATAGAAAGAGAAGGAATGAAAAGTTGTAAACCCAAGGCAACAATTATCAACTGAGTCAAAACATTAAAGATGGCTGCCGTTAGACGTCAGTGCGAACGGGATTTGACGAGATCAAACATACAACATGGGGAGAAAACTATAATCGTTCTTTTTCTTGGTCTTCTGCCAGTTATTCTTCCTCATCTTCTTTTCTTCCTACAGTCCTTCTGTTACTTCCTTGTCTGTCTTCTTTTCTTTCTCTTCTTTATCCTCCTCCTCCTTCTTCACCCCACCTCCTCCTGCGGCTAGATGTGGTCAGTTGGGAGCAATTGAACAATGTAGAGACACGAATCGATATTATGGGCTGGAGAGAACGGTACGGCTGGGAGTGACCAGAGGATCTGGTCGATACTGTGCACTCATAGAAAAAAGCAAGACGAACATATAATCTAACTGCTACTGCCACCATCGGAACTGGAACACTTCGCTTGCGACTGAAGTTGAGGACGAGGCGCTTATGGTAATGTCCTGAGTTCTGAGTTGTTAGTTCTTAGCTCAAAACTCCTGCAGTAATTCTTCTACTTCTTTTCTCCCTCTCTTCGGCCTGTTCTGCTTCTTTTTGTGTGACTGACACATTTTATTGTTGTTTACAGCTAGACTGCGATATCTTCACCCTTCGGCCCAACACATCCGATGTCACAAACCCTTTATTAGTCTCCATTTGCGGTCTGCTTATGATTGACACTGGATCTGCTTGTACGAACTTCACTGTCTTTTGTAATTCGTTCAGCGACCCGGGTGGTTCGCGGGGTTTACCCAGCCTCTGGGTAATGGGTGCAGAGTTACCACTCTGGGGTAAATGGAGGAACGTCTCTGTAGCTATGGAGTTAATCAAGTAACAGAAAGTATTGTCCTTATCAGCTCTCCGTACTGGTTAATCAGATTGCTAGCTCCCGCCTGCCTAAGGTCACGTGTTCAAATATACATAGAGGTAACGGTTTTTGTTTATTTCAAAATTGACATTGGCTCGTAAGTTAAACCAACTTAAAATAGGCGACGAAGGCTCTCAAGCTGCAGCGTCCACTTTCCGTTTGTGTTGTTGTAATGTAAAGCTTGTCTACCTTCCGTGTGGTTTGATTTATATCTTTTCATTACATTTTTAAAGCTTCACTGCAGTTCACCAATTTTACCCACCTCGTGTGTCTCGAGATTGCAACTGCAGTTGTCAAGCAGCATTAATTCATTATGCTCAAGACCCTCCTACATACATTCTTTGGTAAATACAGGTTTTTGTGAATAAGATACAAAATAAGAAGGAATATATGCACACTAACTGACTGACATTTTACCCCACTAGGACATCACACTGAGTGATAAACACCAGGGGATACAAAGTGCCAGTATTCGGATGAGGAACACCCGTGGAGAGGTCCGAAAAATCCCGTCAACCGTTAAGGTTATATTAAGTCCCCCCCCCCCCTCCCTCTTTTTTTCAGCAACAGCCAGGGTGAGGCATCAAAATAACAAAAAATTCGTCACACATGGGGACGGACAGTGTCAAAAATATGTACATATCTGCATGACCATTTTTGTGAGTGTTTTTATGTACGTAAATAAATATTCATAAATACATCTCTCTCTATCCTCTTTTACCCACCAGTACATCACACAAGCGATAAACACCCGATGACACAATGTGCTACCATGTGGATGAAGATCATCCGTGGAGAGGTCCCAGAAACCGCGTTCAGCCATTAGACCATATTTATAGCCGGGCTATATTGTACTGTTCACGCAGTACAAATACTAAAATTGGAACGATACAGAGAAGATAATGGGTTGAAATGAATTCTGTCCGTATTCCATAGTCGTGGATTTCAAGCTGTACGATAGACATGGCCAATGAGACACCTTTTTTTGGGGGTGCCGAGTTGACCATGTATCTTAGTGCACTTGTATTCATGGCGAGGCGCAGACGCCGTCTGGAGGTGACAGGTTCAATTCCCGGCACGGTAACTATAGCTTTCGATTTTTATGTTGTCTAGTGTGTTCTTCTATCTTTCTACTTCTTTCTATGAGTGCCGTTCACAATACTTTCTGTCACTTGATTAATTCATAATATTTAACGGCTTCAAATGGTTCCCCTCTCTGTTTATTTATAGGAATGACGTATACACACCGGAACCTACCAATCAAATACCTTTCTTAAATGTTTGTGTATTCTAGACAGGGCAATAAGGTCTACTGTGTACGTAAATTGTTGCTGTGATTGTTATTTGACATTTGCCCTCGTTAATATAAATTTCTGTAACCTATGGTGCCATTTCAATGGGTTGAAATGAATTCTGTCCGTATTCCATAGTCGTGGATTTCAAGCTGTACGATAGACATGGCCAATGAGACACCTTTTTTTGGGGGTGCCGAGTTGACCATGTATCTTAGTGCACTTGTATTCATGGCGAGGCGCAGACGCCGTCTGGAGGTGACAGGTTCAATTCCCGGCACGGTAACTATAGCTTTCGATTTTTATGTTGTCTAGTGTGTTCTTCTATCTTTCTACTTCTTTCTATGAGTGCCGTTCACAATACTTTCTGTCACTTGATTAATTCAGAGAAGATAAGGCATGGCCCCTGCGCAAGGATGACACGCAAATTCGTGAAGCGTTCCATATTTTTGCGGCGTCCGTGGCTAAGGCGTTGCGAGTCCGACTCGTAATCCAACGTGGATTTTTATCATGGTATGGGACGTCGCAGGTCGACCCAGCCTCAAATGGGTACCAGGATGGGCTGTCCTGGGAAAGTAAAGACGGCCGGCGTAATGCTGACCACATTACCCACCGAGTGCCGATTGGTCTGTAAAGATATGGGTGCTCTTTTCATATGCCCGATGCGCCTAAGGGCGTGTAAAGGGATCTTTACTTTTTTAAACTTTTATATTGCGGCCCCTGGCAAGAGCCAGAGTAGGGCTTCAAATAACGAAAAATCTATCTTATCTTCTTTTACCCCACCAGGACATCACATGGGCGATAAACAGCCGATGATACAAAGTGCCACCATGTGGATGAGGATCACCCGTGAAGAAGTCTAGGAAACCGCGTTCAGCCATTAGACCATATTTATGACCGGGCTATATTGCGGCCCCTGGCAAGAGCCCGGGTGGGGCTTCAAAATAACAAAAAATTGCACCTCACATGGCGACGATAAGTTAATACGTTCATATATTCATAAACACAGACACCCATACATTAACATGCTGGCTTGATCTAAACTGCTGTAAAGTTAATTTTGCAATTTATATAAAAAAAAAACTAGTTTCGTCCTTTTTAGGACGAAATTTTTTGTCATTTGAAGCCCTACTCTGGCTTTTGCCAGGGGCCGCAATATAGGCAGGTCATACATATGGCCAAATGTCTGAACGCGGTTTCTGGGACCTCTCCACGGCGATCCTCATCCGCATGGTGGCACTTTGTGTCATCGGGTGTTTATCGCTTGTGTGATGTCCTGGTGGGGTAGAAAGTCAGTCAGTCAGTCATTTTGCAATGAAAGGGGTACAAGGGTTGGTGGGGTGGGGTTGGGTGTTATGTTGTAGTGCTAATGTACTGAATTATTCCTCCTCCCAACTGTTTATCCCGTTTTGTCGTTCATCATTTTATAAATGTTTATCTGTGTATACTTTTGTCCACCTTGGCATAAGCAATTCCCGCTGTTATCTCCCTTCAACCAGGAGATGCTTGCCTAAAACCCATTTTTCGATACACGTGTTTCATTTCCAGCAGAGCAAATGACCCGAAACAGACAGCCATCTGTAAACGCAATACATCATACACACAGGCGTAACAGACGGTATAGACAAAACACGATCGTTATAAATACATTAAGTGTTAGCGGAATCAGCTTTTGCGAAATCCTGCTATCTGAATTGAGATATTCTTCAGTTTAGAGGAGTGAACTGTATAGTTGCTAGTCTGTTACTTGTTAAGCTGTCAATCCTCTATAAATTAATACTCAAAATATCCGGTCATCTCCTGGTGAGATGCAATTTTTCGTTATTTGAAGCCCTACACTGGCTCTTGCCGGGGGCCGCAATATAGCCCGACCACAAATATGGTCTAATGGCTGAACGCGGTTTCTGGGACCTCTCCACGGGGGATCCTCATCAACATGGTGACACTTTGTGTCATCAGGTGTTTATCGCTGGTGTGATGTCCTGGTGGGGTAAAAATCTACTACTACTACTATCTTCTATAAAATTATATTTTAAACATAAGTTTATTGAATACGAAGTAATTCCCCATGCGTTTGTTAGTATTCTTCATCATCAAGTGCCTTACCGACTGGTGTGGGTAATCATGACTTCCCACAATCTAAGATCTACAACAGCATGTATCAGCTTGTGCCTTCACGTGGCTCCATGACAAGGCAAACGCATGTCAAGAATCTGCTCGCGTTGTATTTCTCTGTCTCTTTTCTTTCCAAAGATCTTTCCAGTGGTCACAACATTATCCGGTTTCGTTCTTCTCATAATATGAGAAATAAAGGGGATCACTGTCTCTTTGTGATGTTTGTGACACGCTGTCTTCGAGCTCTCACCTCTTTCAAAACATCCGGGTTGCTTTTTGTGTGTGCAAGGGTCTGTAAAACCACATTTCCATGGCTTCAAGAGTCTGGTTTGTTGCAAGTACGAATTCCTTTTTCTAACTTTAAGTAACATAAATTTTTTGCATACAATGATTTTCATTTTGATAAAATGCAGTTTTGGCCTGTACTGTAATTTTCTGTATCTTTATGATACGTCTTCGGTCGGATTTTATGTAAGAGCTTAGATACTTAAATTTATGTTAGTTCTAACCAATATGTTGTATACTATTTAAAACAACGAATTAGAATACACACACGGCTGGCTACTAAAAGGAACCACAGATTGTCATAATTTTGACATTCAAATTCTTTGTAATTTAAAGAGTGAAATGGTTCAAATTGTACTAGAGAATACCATAGAGTTCAGCAGTTCTTCAACTGGCAGTTCTTATGCATCTGGGTCATCGATCCTTTCTGAGCGTGGGCTTTCCCGTCAGTATTTTATATGGCCTTTTCTGGCATCGATCAGCGATTGGCATTTCCTAGGCAATGATGCGACCAGACGTCTGATGTAGGTCTGTGGTACAGCTGTCTACTATTTCTGGAGTGCCTGGAACGGATTCCGACGTTAGGCTGGAGCATGATTTTCGTGACAAACACGTCTATGCAGCTCACTCTACATGTGCTCGATCCGACCTTATGTCTGCTGACAGAGGTAGCCAAGGAAAGGTGAGAATGTTGGCAGACAGGAACTGCGTGATAGACAGCGCAGAATGGGGTCTGATATTGCCCTGTTGAAAAACAGACACGGCAGCATTAAAAAAAAAACAACAACAATGGAAGTACATGGTGTCGAAAAGTTGCCTAGACGTATTGTTGCGTATTCAAGAGTCCTTCATTGTGTACCAGATGACTAATTTAGTTGTAACTGACCATTTCACATACTAATGAACATCCACGACTGTGCGGTGGAGCTTCATCAGCACAATTTTAGGCTAAACGTTCATTTCGCCCTCGCTAGACCCTACGCCGTCTATCATGACTCTGTAAACACACAAATAAGTGAAAGATTCGTCACCCAACCAGTCACGTCTCCACTGATTTTAAGCTGCCCAAAAAACGACGCTGGTTGACCCAAAGATTTTGGGTACAGGGAAGATGAGGACAGGCTCTTGATGAGGTCGTGGTGCCAGGAGTCCGGCGTCATATAATCTATTCCCAACAGGTTGATCAGGCACATGACGTCCTGGAGGCAATGAATTGTACAGTTGAGGAAGCTGTTAAAAACCTGTGTCTGCGGTGACGTTGCCTAATAAAGCGATCCTCAGCAGCTTGGAATCGGTACCAAAGTCAACAGATGGTATTCTGATGCACGTTTAGATACATGGCTACCTGATTTTTACTTCTTCCTGTCTGCAGTCGGTAAATAGCGATTTTTTTAAAGTTTAACGATAGAGACGCCATACATGCCAGCTTGAAAATGAGCTGAATCTTTCAATACAACGTTATCCCTTTACAGGGTTTCAGTAGCATAGTCAGTAAAAAGTGTTCACCGCAAATCGTGTTGCTTACCCTAGCTTTTGTCGCGCCATTAATATGACTGAAAGGGGTTTCTGGGACCTCTCTACGGGTGATCGTCATCCGCATGGTGGTACTTTGTGCCGCAGGGTATTCATCGCTTGTGTGATGGCAACAAGAGAGAGAGAGAGAGAGAGAGAGAGAGAGAGAGAGAGAGAGAGAGAGAGAGAGAGAGAGAGAGAGTTCGGGCATCATCACTGATGCAAACAAAGAGATATGGCCATAAAACATTTGGCACTTGCGTTGTTAAGAATACAAAAACTCACGTAATTCCCATTAATATCCATTTGACACTGTAAACAACATTTAAGTCAGCCTTTAACCATACCCTAGAAAGAAATTTCGTTTGCAAACTATTTATAAAAGCACCATCAGATAACTATGTGTTACTCCCCCCGCCCCTCCCCAGCAGTATACTTTTCATAAACTGGGAGCGCCCGGCTCTCTAGCGTAGTTGGCTAAACCGGATTGCGCGGTGAGCGGGTGACTAACTCCTTGTGGTACGGGTTCACTCCCGGGGTAGGCCACATTTCTCCCGGATTTACGACATTTACAATGGAATCAAGGTCGAAAGGTTGCGATATCCATAATACCGAGCCTACGGGTTAACAACTCATGGCTTCTGGATACGAAAACAAACAAACAAACTTGGAGCCGCCGTTGTGTAGCGACCGAAGTTCGCCTGCGATACCGAAGGTCACGGGTTCATTTCATGAAGGAGCCGGACTTTTTCAGAAATTACCTTGCTTCTAGGTCGACCCAACCTGGAGAAGATTTGCATTACGTGGATTAACGTCTCAAGAATACAAATCAAACAGCTACAAATCCGTGAAACCCCCGTTCAGGAATAAAGCTATAAAGCAGAGGTATTCCCCGTCACCACAAAATTGTTAAAAATTAAACTGTAGCCCTGTGTGGATAGGTCATGATACCCCTCCCCCCGACTATTTGGTCGTATTTAAATATTTGACTACCAGATCAGGGAGCTCATGTGCTGATATAACACTGGAACCATAATATACACGGACTGGAAAGGGTGCATTATCAAGAGCTGAGTCGTAGTCCTTTTAAGCACATGATGCTAGCTTCGATATTTTCAGATTAACCTGCACTCTAATGTGCTGAAGTAGCTAGAGGGCCCTGGTGCCTGGGGCAAGGGGGTGGGGGTGGCCTCAGCCACGTTGATTCCAAAACCCAACAATAGTTTAGAAAGGGAGACTGAGCCCCTCTCCAACCTAACTTTTTTATGGCAGTGCTGGTGTAGCTAAATATTATTAAAAATGTGTTATTTGTATAACACACACACACTCACACACACACACACACACACACACACACACACACACACACAAATCAAAAACAACTGAAAATAAAGTTAAAACAATCACTAACTATAAAATCGTAAATGTTTTTCTTGTTTGTTTTACTTTTCTGGCACATAGTCCAAGGAAAAGATGTGATACTAGCCAAGGAAGCAGTCAGGCGAGAAGGCGTGCAAGGGATATTAAGAGGTGAATTCAAGACGGTAAATGATAGAGTAGTGGGCATTAAAAAGTATAAAAAAAAGGCGGACACAACGTACGGGTAGAATTAGAAAATAGTGAGGATCGAGACATGAAGCAGTTGCAATATTTGTAGGCTTTCAGTATATATACGTATATATATTCTTGTGTCATTGATCATAAAAGCAGCTATCAGCACGGTACACGTCTCAGATGAAGATTACATTTCGGAAAGACTTTTGTTTCTATTGTGTAAGTTACAAATGTGGCTGCAGATACATGTATAATGTGTGGATGTGCCAGTAAAAAATTCAGCAGGGCAGTTGTCTTTCTACATGTTCTGTCCTCACATTTGTAACAAACGCAACGTACACGTGAGTTCTCATGTATTCTTTATGGGAAATGGAATGTGTCCTGTGCAACGATTCTAGATCTTTTGGCAAAATCTATTCCATCTACCAACTGACTGTAGACGAGATAGACGAGATAATCTTTAGTCTGCCAAGACTCCTGTTTGGCTGCCAAGGACAAGAGCAAAGGATAGACGACTTGGTTGAGGGCATTGGTTCATTGGGGGATAGAAGGTAGAAGAAGAATATGGTCAAAGCATACTTTCAAGAAGGGAAACAAACACGTACTTAGGTGCCACCTTGCATTGCTCCAACAAAACTAAGATAGAAATACAATAAAGATTATAATGTGCTAAATACATTAAAAAATTAATAGTAATATGCTCTACAACAGCTGTTAAAATTGAGAGTGAGAAGCAATAATAGCATTTTTAATATGTTAAAATAACGAGAATTAGTTGTACTATAAAGGCTCATAGACTGCAATGTTCGAGATATACACGAATAATCGCCGATAATAGAGAAACAAAACCTGCTTAGATAAACAAAATAAATTGGAATAGACATCAAGAAAGACCAACAAGACGATGGGAAGATAATATACCAGCTGCAAACAATTAGAGACACTAAATGGAAAGAGAAGGCCAATCATTGAGATATATAGAAATGGGTGATAGGCCTATCTGCAGCAAATAACTTCAAAGGTACCGAAGACTGAAGAAGAACATCTGAACAACGAGATAGCTATCTTAGCACAACGTCAAAAGCATTAGTAAGGGAAAAACAAGAATACAACCTACAGCAGGCATTTTATTCGTACTGATATTTTCTTTTTAACGGAATAGTGATTTTTTTTACTTGCCTAAATAGACAATGGTCGGGGTTCAATCCATAACCACGACAAGATTATTATTTCTAATTTAATGCGACGCTATGGTCTACAACTTAAAATTCCACTGCAGTATCCGCTATGAGGATTCACTATAGTATCATATTAGAGGTTCTGTTTCCAGAAAGCAGCCCAGCAGTCACAGCAGGGCCATTGGGTCAGTCTGGAGAGCGCATTGCTAAGAGTACTCACATGGGGTGAGATCTGGCGAATGACCCCGCTGCGACTGAGCTTTATCGTTCGTTCGGCGTACGATGTATCACCGTCCGGTGTTAACATAGTTAAGTGGTCGGCGTCCAACGATCCGACTTGCCCGCTTTGCAAAGCGAAGCAGACACTTGAACACGTTCTGTCCGCATGCAGGAAAGCCCTAGGTCAAGGCCGATATACCTGGCGACACAACAAGGTGCTAAAAGATTTAGCAGCCGTTGTTGACCAGGCTAGGATGCGGGCCAACGCTAGGGCCAGTCCTACCATCGTCCCCATACGTTTCCTCAAGGCTGGGCAAATTCACAAAGGTAGAATCAACAAAAACTCATACGCTCCATCTATGCTAGACTCTGCGAGGGACTGCTTACTGGCGGTTGATCTACCAGGCCATGAAAGGTACCCTGAGTTAATCCGGAAGACCGGCCTGTGACCTGACATAGTTCTCCACTCTGAGGAGAAACGGCAGCTCATCCTGATTGAGCTGACCGTCCCGTATGAGTCGCGTATGGACGAAAATCACATGTATAAGCTCTGGAAATACGGCGATTTAGCAGCCGGTCTGAGGAGAGACGAGGCGTACACAGTACGTGTCTTTGCCGTAGACGTGGGAGCGAGAGGTCTCGTCTCCACTTCACTCTACAATGTGGTCAAAGAACTAGGATTGCGCGGTAATGAACGGAAACGGACACTTAAACGGCTGGGCGAGGTTGCTGAGAGGGCCTCGAGCTGGCTTTGGACGCAACGGAACAAAGTAGGGGACGGGGCCTCGGTGAGCTGGTCCGGGTGTCCTATGGAAAAGAGTTTCTCATCACTTGAAAGTCAATCGTGTCCGAATTGTCTGTCAGTGTTCCTCTGCCAACTGCTAACAAAGTCCAACATGTGTCCGGTATACCAATCGTAAGCCTTGTCGCTCGGTCGTCCAGGTATGCAGACTGCTCTAATTATGCTACCGCGACAACTTCTTATCATCACAGTACCTTCTGCAAATCACCGAGTCGTCTTGTCCCTATCGGAACACCATCCGGTAAATTCGTGCAGAAGGGAAACCAACCCTGAGCTTCATGAACTAGGGTGGGCCCACTCTCTGAAAACGTCTAGGAGCTCGTGGGCCGAAACGTTTGTCGACGAGAGATTACTTCTACTGACGATTGGTAGATCCCTGTTGTACATGCTCCCCTGTGGAGTTTTATTCCTTCAATAAGACTTCATGTCGATGGATAACTAGGTGCTATTCGGTCGTAGGTTTGTCCACCCTTCGATCCTTGCCTGAAGGTTATGATTCAATAACAGAAATATCGCCGTCTGGACGGCAGACCAACATGGCGAATCCCAGATTGCCGCGGTTCAAATCTCTATAGAAGTTGTAATTAGGCCCCCATAACTGCTACTCACAGCCCACTTCCCACTGGCGCATACGGGCAAGATACTGATTGACTGCTCTTGTCATTTGCATAGTGATGCTGTGAATTTGATGTTGACTTATAGTTAACTTTTATTCCGTAGATTGTAGGAATCCACCACAGACACATTACCAGTCTATCCATTTAAAATGAGGCGACCTATGCAGACGGGGGACAGCTGAAGCTACTTTTTTCGCTGGGAAACCCTCCTAAAAAATAGCTGCCTCCCAAAAAAAAAAAATGGGGGGGGGAGGGGGGTGGGGGGGACCACTCGCTGCACTGTCAAGCGTGAAAACCAAACCCTTGCAGGGGGTTTTTGTTTAAAACCTTTTCCTTTTTGAAAATTTCCCACTACACAGCACCTTTCCCTGTATTTTAAATTCACACAATAGTAGTGAAAGGGGAATAAGGTTAGTTCGTATCCTTACAGGGCGTTGCAGAACCAAACCCCAACGCAACTGGTGTTGTGCGTTTTTTTTTGGGAAATTTTCTTCGTAGTTTGAAAAGGGCGGCTTCTGATACCACTGTCGAAACCAACGCAAGACCATGGCCCGATTGGGATCAGGAAAACTACAAAACAAACAAGAACGTTTCCTGGGCGCCTTTTTCAAACACAAGTGAAATAAAAACGAGAAAGGAGAGTATGTAGTCTCGAAGGGGTTACTGACGCGTTTAAAAAGGGGGGCC
>CAJHNH020001280.1:1205185-1224055 GCA_905116865.2 Candidula unifasciata | reverse complement strand
CCTACTTAGAGAAAATGCCTCCTGAAGTCATATCATACAAGGCAAACACAATACTTATATCTTCCTTGACATCTGAAGTGATAAAAGAGAAAGTGATGAAGAAGATGAAGAAGTATTTTAATGTTCATGCAAGCAGATTTGTGTGGCTTCCAGCCATTTTGTGTAAGCTAAATTAATAGATAAAAAAACATACATACAAAAGTAACTTTATTACCTGCCCCATTCTCTCTGCAAGGTTGCATGTTCAGTTCTATCTCCACCACCATCTTTTAGAAGTGTCTAACTGGTCACGTCTTCTTATAAAGCATTTATTGTCTTTCTGGTTTCAGATTCCCTATATCAAGAACTCTCGTACGTGTGACAATACGCTCGGTGACTCCAGAATGTTATTCCTTAACCTACTTTTATTTCTTTGTATTTTGAAAGTATACAGGAAAATAGGGATTTGGATACATTCTTTATTTTAAGTAGGCGAAATGAACAAGCATTTAATTCTCCTGGGATGTTGGCGATATCACACACTAAAACTTTTTCCCAGACGTTAAGTGTTAAGGTACAGAGATAAGACTGACCAAGCAGACTTACTGACTGGAGATTTGCACACCATCTGTTGGTGTCAGAAATTTTATCTCCTAGCCAGACTTTTAGGAGCAGCTAACTTCGGCTAATTGTGTTTAATTCCCCCCTGAGGTTACCTAAACTGGAGTGCCGGTCCGACGGTCACTATTGACACAGTGAGCGGAAAGTGTTGGCAGAAGAATTGACAAAGTCGGATTTTATTGTGATGACCGGTGAAGTAGGCCAGAGGTGTGACTTGTCCTATTTGCTCTGTCAGATGAATTGACCAGGAGATCCTAGCGTGGGAATTTAAACAATTGTTGTACAGTCACTGACTGACAGCGAATAAACTTACCCACAAGGGAGGAGCTATGATATCCGTTAATGAGAATGATTTTAGGCGTAATGTAGGAGGAGCTTGATAAAAGTTATAAAGGGGTGAACTATAGGTCTGGTAAATGAGATCCTGTCTAGCACATGCCATCTGTTGGGCTTAACCTAAGCTTGAGACAGAACTTTTGGCATCGTGGTTTCATTTTTCCAGGTAAGATCGAGATTAGGTTCACATCTATATTTTATGATAGAGATCTGTCTTTTTGCTCAAGTGTGTGTCTTCATCACTTTGTAGTACTCCTAGGCAGACATTTCTTCATTCTCGTAGGGCACTGTCACATTGCTTTATTTCCTATTTGATAGTGTCATGAATGTTTTTCGGGCACATGTGTTTCAATGTTGTAAAACCTAAATGTTGTTGTTGCCATTGAAATTTAATGAACTACCATGTTTTTGAAATCACAAGCGTGAAGATAACTTTGGCAATCTTTTCACGTGTGGTTAATGTGAATCTGTATTACATACAGCTAACACACTAAAATGTGTTTAACTCTCGGGAGGCTAATGCGGAGATTGATCCCGGAGAGTAAATCCACGAGATTTGTTATTTGATTTGCCCCAGAACTATTGTTAGCATTCTGGGCGCGTCGATTGTTCCAAGCATAGATTCCAGAACTGGTTCTGTCTGACTGATTGTCATTGTGAGTCTGTACGAGAGATGGCACCTGACGTAGAAGACTTGACTATCATTACAGGACGTGTAGAGGAAGGCAGAAGATGTAACAGTTGGAATGTGAGACATAAGCCCTTCCAAATTGGACAGGAGTGAATGTGAGCATGAGGGAGGGATGAAATGTTTTATTTAAAGAAACATGCTTGATGTTAGTATAATATACATGCTTAGTGTAATCTAGAGCAGATACTACAAATATGCGCTTGTTTCTTCATTCTCCAGTTCCCACATTGGGCAGGGACTAGTAGGCATCCATTATTTGCCGACCGTCGAGTGTAACGACCTGCAGAAAGCAGTGAGGACGACAAACTGGAAAAGATAGGCAGGGTCTCAAGCCGAGAACTGTCCTGATGAGCTAAGTTATGTACAACTTTAATGTCATCTATAACATCATCCCAACTCTACTAGCCTAAACAAGTTCATTTTATTTTAGTCAGATTTATTAAATAAATCATGTGTGTTGAGTTTCACATTAGTTGAGTAAATTATGTACTTAGGTTCAAGTGTCTTTGTGCATATTAGTTTACTTCAGCTAACAAATATTTAAATCACTTGATGGGGGCTTTTAAGTAATGCCAGGAAAGGAGACCAGTCGCAGGGGTTAAATGAGCACCTGGATTATATCACAGTGGGTGTATCCAGATATCTATCTATCCCTTCTCCTTCTCCTGTGGATACAAGTACAGCAACTTTCATTTCATGGAACGAGCCACTCGCTGTTTTCTTGGCTATCCAGGACTGTCTAGGATCAACATAGCTTAGATAATAGTCCAGTTTCTCACGTGGGTGGGCATTGTTAAGGTTCAAACCCACACCCTCACTATATCAGTGTATTTACCCACGTGGGCGCGCGACAATTGGGGGCTCGTCCGGGATTTATAACATCACGTAACTATTGTGTCGCTCTCTAGAATTAAAACCTGACACAAGTGGCGTCCCGCCAGCGATCAAACCCGGCAGACCCTAGACTAACGAATAAAAAGTTTAATTTCATAGATTTCATTTTAACTCTTCGTCCAGTTCTTAGACTAAAATCATACTTAGTAATTGGTAACTGGGAAGATTAGAATTATAATAACTGTAAAAGTATTTAATTGATGAAATCGTATGAGTTAACTGTCTATCATTGAACATTTCATGAACATTGATTGTGTTAATCTAAGTGCTTAGTTAGAGTTGATGAATTGATGATTTTTTTTTGCTTGCATATTTCATTTGATATAGATTGTAGAACATATTACATGCTGACATCATATCATTGAGATTAATAATTAGTGACTGAGTGTAACATCGCTTTGATCATTGATAGGCTTGTCTTTTTGCTGCTATAGTATTCTATAGGCTGTTATTCTGGTAGGCTGCTTTGCACCATCTACATCTTTGTGCGGCTGTCATAGTCTCCTCTGGTGCCAAGTTCACTGTACTTTGCTCTGACATATCCTTCTTATCCTACCTCGGGGAAGTATTACATTTATCTCTAGATAGAATGGACTTACGTACCGAGTACCAAAAAGATGTAAGAAAATTCGGGATAGTTGAGGGTAGAGTAGGGGCACAGTTAGAAACATATATTAAATGCCAGATGGATACTTTTGATTATATGGTTGCCCGTAATGCTGCAGAGAAAAAGCGCCAGTTGGAGCTAGAAGAATATAATAGGCAGGAACAGCTAAGGAAAGTAGAGTATGAAAGAGACATACAGCATATAAGAGAAGAATTAGAAAGAGAGATAGAGTGTATTCAGGAAGGATTTGCTGAAAGGATGCGGCGTAAGAGTGAAGAAATTCATCGAAAACTGCTACTTGAGAGGGCAGAAAAAGATAGGAGGGGGGGGGGGGGGGGGGGGGGGGGGGGGCCGGGGGGGGGGGGGGGGGGGGGGGGGGGGGGGGGGGGGGGGGGGGGGGGGGGGGGGGGGGGGGGGCAAAACAGCAAGCAGAAAACATTAGCGTTGAGGAAACTGCGAGTATATGCGAGGAAAAACCAATACCTCAGACTGAAACTCAAGCAGGTATGGTGGGGGCCCACTATCTAACCATTGAGGTGAGCACTCCTTGGCCTACCTCAACAGCTAAGGAAGAAAACATAAAAACCGGAGGACAGTATCTCACACCTCTTATTCCTACAGAGAAAAGAGGCAACAAGGAGAACTCTTCTTTAGGGATAACCAGATCTACATTGCTGGACCCCTTAACTTCCATTCTTAAGCCTAAAAGGAAAAGATGGAACAAGAAGCAGAAATCTTCTAAAGGGACCAGATCTACATTGCTGGAACCCCTTACTCCCATTACCTCAGACGAGATAAATGAGAGCGAACCTGACAGTAGTGACAAGCGTGATAACGGTTGTAACCGTAGACATAGCTGTTCGACTGACACACCAGACATTAATGAGGACGAGGGCAAAGACTTACCCAACTCCCATATCCCCTTTGGTCCCTTCATGCAAGAAGAGGAATTAAAGCAGACTGATGTAGGGAATAACGCTGAACCTGTGTCCCCTATTTCCTTGGATGCGGCCGCATGCCTAATGGAATGTGTTAGTTCTGACTTTACACCCGAAGGAGTTGACTGCGATGGCGGCAACACACCTCCTGATTTGCTTTCACTGGACTTGGCATATGAAAGCCAGACCAATGTGAATATAGCAGATGAGGAGGAGAGTTCCCTGGACGTCTTGACGATCTTAGAGACTCGACATAAACAGGACAATTCTGCTAGGCCTGTGCACGTCGATAATGGACAGACAGAAGTGTTTGCCATTATCGAAGAAGAAAATACTTTTCGTGAGCAGGGAGACAACTTGTCTCTGCTGCCTTGTACAGCTGGGGGCGACAGGGATACTTCTGATGAAGGACCCTGAAGCGGAACAAGCCGTGAATAGTAGGGAACCCCAACATTCTGGTCTTGTAGTACTCTTTGCTTCGAAGGAAGTGACAGGGGTATCTCAGCTGGTGGTGGAAACTTCATTGCGAAGAAATTCCACATTACAGTCTACAGGAAACCCTGAGTTTTTTACTGATTTGACTGTATACCCTGACTTGATTTCGTGCTCTGACTCTGGACTGATCTTTGTTAAAGACAATTCCACCCTGACAATTTGGCAAGGTAAAGACAGAATGCACCGAAGAGGCAACAAATGGACACTCTTCAGAGAAATTGTTAGTGGTAAGTGGCACTCACTTCGTGGGATCACGATGAGTGAAGATATCCCTCGTTTTAAGAGGAGATTTGTAACAGATTTTTCAAGAATCTGTAGACGGAAGAAAAGAGGATCCAACCTGACTGCAACTAATCCTTTTAGTAGAACACTTCAGGCTCTCCCTAGGCAGATAGGGCGCGGCGAAGTGAGGAAACGCACAGAGGTTGTCAGTCAACGGCGCAGAGGAGTCCCGTTGACAAAGCATGGATCTTTGATTATCCGATGGAAGGAGGAACCTCCGGACAAAGGGACATTACCGAGCGACTGCTTGGAATACCCGCTCAATACCAGGATCAATGACAGTATTGAATTATCCTGGATGAAAGGACATGGGATATCTGCAGATGAGTGCAGGACTTTCCACTGCCATAAAGAATACTGGAAACAGAAAACTTATGGGCAGTTATGCAAAGAAGGACTTGAAATTCTTGGAAGCCACAGAGCGTGCTGATGTGCGGTCAGGGTGACCGAACTTAAGGGGGAGGCTCTGTGACAATACGCTCGGTGACTCCAGAATGTTATTCCTTAACCTACTTTTATTTCTTTGTATTTTGAAAGTATACAGGAAAATAGGGATTTGGATACATTCTTTATTTTAAGTAGGCGAAATGAACAAGCATTTAATTCTCCTGGGATGTTGGCGATATCACACACTAAAACTTTTTCCCAGACGTTAAGTGTTAAGGTACAGAGATAAGACTGACCAAGCAGACTTACTGACTGGAGATTTGCACACCATCTGTTGGTGTCAGAAATTTTATCTCCTAGCCAGACTTTTAGGAGCAGCTAACTTCGGCTAATTGTGTTTAATTCCCCCTGAGGTTACCTAAACTGGAGTGCCGGTCCGACGGTCACTATTGACACAGTGAGCGGAAAGTGTTGGCAGAAGAATTGACAAAGTCGGATTTTATTGTGATGACCGGTGAAGTAGGCCAGAGGTGTGACTTGTCCTATTTGCTCTGTCAGATGAATTGACCAGGAGATCCTAGCGTGGGAAATTTAAACAATTGTTGTACAGTCACTGACTGACAGCGAATAAACTTACCCACAAGGGAGGAGCTATGATATCCGTTAATGAGAATGATTTTAGGCGTAATGTAGGAGGAGCTTGATAAAAGTTATAAAGGGGTGAACTATAGGTCTGGTAAATGAGATCCTGTCTAGCACATGCCATCTGTTGGGCTTAACCTAAGCTTGAGACAGAACTTTTGGCATCGTGGTTTCATTTTTCCAGGTAAGATCGAGATTAGGTTCACATCTATATTTTATGATAGAGATCTGTCTTTTTGCTCAAGTGTGTGTCTTCATCACTTTGTAGTACTCCTAGGCAGACATTTCTTCATTCTCGTAGGGCACTGTCACATTGCTTTATTTCCTATTTGATAGTGTCATGAATGTTTTTCGGGCACATGTGTTTCAATGTTGTAAAACCTAAATGTTGTTGTTGCCATTGAAATTTAATGAACTACCATGTTTTTGAAATCACAAGCGTGAAGATAACTTTGGCAATCTTTTCACGTGTGGTTAATGTGAATCTGTATTACATACAGCTAACACACTAAAATGTGTTTAACTCTCGGGAGGCTAATGCGGAGATTGATCCCGGAGAGTAAATCCACGAGATTTGTTATTTGATTTGCCCCAGAACTATTGTTAGCATTCTGGGCGCGTCGATTGTTCCAAGCATAGATTCCAGAACTGGTTCTGTCTGACTGATTGTCATTGTGAGTCTGTACGAGAGATGGCACCTGACGTAGAAGACTTGACTATCATTACAGGACGTGTAGAGGAAGGCAGAAGATGTAACAGTTGGAATGTGAGACATAAGCCCTTCCAAATTGGACAGGAGTGAATGTGAGCATGAGGGAGAGATGAAATGTTTTATTTAAATAAACATGCTTGATGTTAGTATAATATACATGCTTAGTGTAATCTAGAGCAGATACTACAAATATGCGCTTGTTTCTTCATTCTCCAGTTCCCACATTGGGCAGGGACTAGTAGGCATCCATTATTTGCCGACCGTCGAGTGTAACGACCTGCAGAAAGCAGTGAGGACGACAAACTGGAAAAGATAGGCAGGGTCTCAAGCCGAGAACTGTCCTGATGAGCTAAGTTATGTACAACTTTAATGTCATCTATAACATCATCCCAACTCTACTAGCCTAAACAAGTTCATTTTATTTTAGTCAGATTTATTAAATAAATCATGTGTGATGAGTTTTATGATAGTTGAGTAAATTGTGTACTTAGGTTCAAGTGTCTTTGTGCATATTAGTTTACTTCAGCTAACAAATATTTAAATCACTTGATGGGGGCTTAAGTAATGCCAGGAGAGGAGACCAGTCGCAGGGGTTAAATGAGCACCTGGATTATATCACAGTGGGTGTATCCAGATATCTATCTATCCCTTCTCCTTCTCCTGTGGATACAAGTACAGCAACTTTCATTTCATGGAACGAGCCACTCGCTGTTTTCTTGGCTATCCAGGACTGTCTAGGATCAACATAGCTTAGATAATAGTCCAGTTTCTCACGTGGGTGGGCATTGTTAAGGTTCAAACCCACACCCTCACTATATCAGTGTATTTACCCACGTGGGCGCGCGACAGTACGTATTCTGTCTTGCGATGAAAGAAACTACACATATTAGTTGAACAAAATAGATACATGTTAATCTGTTCAAAAAAAGTTCATTTTCTTCTTCATCACCGTCACAGAGTTCACTTCCATCATGCCCCTTGTGGATTCTGGGATACTACTAGGGGAGAGAGGGGGTGTACAGACAAACTGCCCCCTCAACAACAATAAAAAGATAGTTGTCTATCCTATCCTGACAGGTCATTGCAGCTAACCCCATGTGTCCAGGGCTGCCATTGATGGGTTTTTACCCCGCTAGATCTGGATTTTTATTTGACGCCTTGGGTTCAAATTTTGAAATCTGGGTTTTATAAAAAATATATCCTTACATAAAAAAACGAAACAATGCAAGTTAGTAGAACCCCTGCCCCACTACACATACAGCTTAATGGTTCTGACTGAATCAACGACCACGGAAAACATGGATCAAAAACATTAAAGACACTACGCCTTCAGGGCATGACAATAGCCAGTAGCAGCCAACGTGCACCGGATCGCAAATTATTCCTCTCCACAGCATTTAACGACAAAAGTGGTTTACGATGATGATGATAAAAATTGGGTAAATATTTCGTTTCGTAACTATACAATTTGTACTTTTCAAAAATCTGGGTTTTTTCTTTTCTTTACCTATCTATTGCTTGGGTTTTCGGTCAACTTAGCTGGGTTTTTTCTTTTCTTTACATATCTATTGCTTGGGTTTTCGGTCAACTTAGCTGGGTTTTTTCTTTTCTTTACATATCTATTGCTTGGGTTTTCGGTCAACTTAGCTGGGTTTTTTCTTTTCTTTACATATCTATTGCTTGGGTTTTCGGTCAACTTAGCTGGGTTTTTCAAAAAAAATCCCATTGGCAGCCCTGCATGTGTGCTGCTCGTAGTTTCACTAGCCAATAGCAAGCATTACATCTCCCCCCGACACTTCGATGAGGTACAAGGTGGAAGAGAAGAAGAAGAAGAAGAATAGCAAGCATGTGGTAAAAGTAAAAGCCTAAAAGGTGACTAGTCTAGTAAGTGGCATTTCCTTCAAAGTCGTCGAGTACCTCTGTTTGAGAAGCAAGGAACCAACGAGACCTCTGTTTGAGAAGCAAGGAACCAACGAGACCTCTGTTTGAGAAGCAAGGAAACAACGAGACCTCTGTTTGAGAAGCAAGGAAACAACGAGACCTCTGTTTGAGAAGCAAGGAAACAACGAGACCTCTGTTTGAGAAGCAAGGAAACAACGAGACCTCTGTTTGAGAAGCAAGGAAACAACGAGACCTCTGTTTGAGAAGCAAGGAAACAACGAGACCTCTTTTTGAGAAGCAAGGAAACAACGAGACCTCTGTTTGAGAAGCAAGGAACCAACGAGACCTCTGTTTGAGAAGCAAGGAAACAACGAGACCTCTGTTTGAGAAGCAAGGAAACAACGAGACCTCTGTTTGAGAAGCAAGGAACCAACGAGACCTCTGTTTGAGAAGCAAGGAAACAACGAGACCTCTGTTTGAGAAGCAAGGAAACAACGAGACCTCTGTTTGAGAAGCAAGGAACCAACGAGACCTCTGTTTGAGAAGCAAGGAAACAACAGTCTTCTGCATACCAATACCTCAGATTTGTAAAATGGATGTGTATGCAAAACTGAAAGTTTTGGACGTGGACGATCACGAATACCAGAACTTGCCGCCGGAGTTCACAGCCGGTGAACGTGAAGATTGAAGATGTACCCTCAGAAACGGTGCATGTCGGAAGTGTCGTTATATATTCAGTGGCAGCTAATCCTGTTTAATATTAACAGGAATCTTAATATCTAACTATAAATAGTACTTACAATAATCTAAAATCAAAATTTGACAAATTTACTTATAAATATAAACTGTTATATGCAATAATCTCTAGCATTTAAATTTCACATTTTATAATCAACAAAGCGTTGCTCTGTCCACCATATTTGTTTACAGTTGTGATTTGGCAAGAGACCAATGTAGCGTTGCGCAATTGAAAATAATACAAAACTGGAATGGCCATATTTTGTAAACAACATGACAGGCATATAAATAATATATTCAACAGCGACATATATCAGAAGTTTCACTATCACACCATGTGACAAAAGTCATATAATTTCAAATAATTGTTTGACATAGTCTGTAATAATGTAGAATTCGTGCCCTCTTCTATTCACCCGTCTCCGTTCTTTTACTTTATTTTTACTCCGCTTACGAAAATAATGAAGATACTCCATCACACAAGTTTAAATTGGTAAGGACGACTTATTGCAGCAAATATTAACACAAAATAGCTCGATCTCTTTTGGCAGAATGGCTAGTGCAGATATCTCAGTATAAATTCCTAACGCGAACCTACATGCATGAGAGTTCTAGGAAATGTTGAATTAAACCATAAGCGCTCCGTACCCATCTCTATCAGCAAGCGAAGAGTTCCAATTCCGATGGCGACAGTAACTATATGACTGTATATTCGTCTCGCCCTCCCATTGAGTACTGAGCGTCGGCCAGATCCTAGTAACTGCTCGCAGCGCCAAACTCCTCAGGTCGTACATATATACTCTTACTACATGCTTGTTGCGGAGGCGGTGGGTCTATTCTTGTTTCCCCCTCAATGAGGCCCTGGAAACCACACAGGGACAGATGAGACTTGGCTGACAGCTGATCCAGGAGTTCATCTCCGACCCCCCCCCCCCCACACACACACACACACACACACATTGCTTAGAAGGTCTCTTTTTAATCAACTAGATCAGTGTTTCTCAACCTTCCTAATGCCGCGACCCTTTAATACAGTTCCTTGTGTTGTGGTGACCCCCAAGCATACAATTATTTTTGATCCTTCTTTCATAACTTCAAGTGAATGTGTTTTTCGATGGTCTTAGGCTACCCCTGTGAAAGGGTCGTTCGACCCCCCCCCCCCCCACCCACCCCCACCCGACCTCCCCCCCCCCACCCACCCACCCAAAGGGATCGATGAGAACCGCTTCACTAGATTCTATACGGTCTCCTCACTTTTTGCTAATAACACAATCATCAGCGCTTCTCAGATTGTTTATTATTTTTTTTTTTTCATTATTAATCTATACAGATGGTTCGATGTTGAGAGGAAAGAGAAGTACCTGTGGTTTCGTAGCGAAAGCCAATGGAAATCATGTAGTGCAAGACAGTCTAGCATACGACACCACATCTAGCATGAGAATGGATTTGGCGGCGGTAATTGCAGCTCTCCGGTGGCTAGAGAGCAAGACGCATACACATGTAATTATAACAGACTCTGAAAGCATGCTGAAAAAGATGAAGACAGGGATGCTTCGAACAGAGTGGCAAGCTTCACTGGGAAGGTCACGGGCAGTGAACACACTTTAAATCTTTTCTCCAGGCCATGCCGGCGTGGTGGGTAATGAACAGGCAGACAAACTGGTAGGATCTGCACCACTGGGTGGTGAATTAATACATGACAAGGCAGATGTGGTCAAGGCCCTTTGGCAACAAGCAACGGAATCAGTATAAAAACAAGATTATTATTGCCTGGAGTGAATGAGGCACCTGGGTCTGACCGGCTCACTACACTCAGAGGAAAGGCAGGACGGACATCTAACCAGATTGTGACCGGTACCATCAGTATTGGAACTTTGGGCGCTTCTTTGAATCGTTCCCCAAAATGGCGGCTTTAATATGATGGCGTTCAAAAAGAAGCTAAATTGGCCAATTTCTGGCCATAAAATACCCCAAAAATATCCGAATGTTGTGGGACCCCCAACTCTATAAAAATATATGTGCCGGCTCCTTCATAACGAAGTGAATTGCTCTGACATGGTCTGGGCGATACGTTGCTTGAAAGACCTGCTTCTGCGAGTGTGCCTCACCGCCGAGCGTATCCCCCGCGCCGCTACATCTAGCGCGGATGGGGGGCTAAAACTAGATGGCTGGGACTCACGAGTGGCAGCTCATCTCCTGTGGCTTCCTCCAATTACTGTACTCGTGCAGTCCCAGGCACCTAGATACGCTCGGCGATAAGTTTAATCGCGTTTGGCGCATGCCGACAAGTCTGACAGGAATACCGCTGCTAAATCCTCCAATCAAAAGAAACACAAGTATTGCTAATCGTTTTGGATCGTCTGTAATGTCTCGAAATTGGTCAACGGTCGCTAATATCGTCTGCTAGTATCGGAGTCGCAGAAACGCTCGAAATTGTTGTACGGTCGGTATTTATCGTCTGCTACTAGTACCGTGTGCAATGTTAATAGTGATTGTCAAGTAATCCTAGTTTAAAAACGCGATTATTGTCCCCTGGCAGACAGTCCGTATTTTAGATATACGGGAACACGTCACTCGGATATTTTTGGATATTTTATGGCCAGAATGTGGCATGCCGCCATTTTGGGAATGGATCAAAAGAAGCGCCGAACTTTGCGCTGGCTGCTGAAGATGCATGCATGGGAAGGCCCCGAGTGCTGTGATGTCAATTCTTGACTCAACTCAGCTTTTCCATTAATATTCAGTTGAGGTCATTCTCCAACATGTTTAAATATGTTTATATATATATATATATATATATATATATATATATATATATATATATATATAATATATATATATATATATATATATATATATATAAGTTGAAATCCCTCGGGGATAACACACATGCTTGATGTACTTCTCTATTTTACCTCTATCTGTGGTCAGGCGATGTTGTTGTGTCCAACTGTTGTTATTTGTTTCCAGTGTAGATTGCTAATAATTCTGATAATCTTTACATTCTTCTTTATATTTCGAAGATACGCAATAAACTTTTCAAATTGCACCCTACCGAGGGCTTTCTAGTTCTCATAAATCTACAGCATGTATCATCTCTACAAAATGTATCGTCTTGTAGATCTCAGACATCTACTTGGCTATCCTTACGTCAACGGATAGAACTTTTAAGATGTTGTCTTAGACTGTGATTAGGAAACCAAAACAGTAAGATACTTTGAGAGAGAGTGAGAGAATAAAAGAGCTATCCAATTTATCAAAAGTGAGTCGCAATGGTCAAGTGAGGCCTACCGCTTACTTGACCGGCATGGACAGGTCAACATTCTACGCCTCAGGACAGGGGATAATTTTAGGAGGTTAGTTGCGTATCCTTTACATGACGTTGTAGAACCAACCCCAACAGCCCCTGGCTGTTGTGTGGTTTTTTGTGCAAATTTACGTCCAGTAGTTTGCCATTGCTCTCTGGACAGTCGGCTTTCTTGATACCACTGTCGAAACCACCGCAAGGGGCATGGCCCGCAGCTGTTCGCATCGACTTAGCCACAGAGCCGACCAGGACAGGGGATAGCAAACGTATTAGGCATATGCGCAGGCTTCGATGGGAGTGTTTCACCAGTGTGCTTACGTACACAAAGTCCACAAACCACCAAAGACATTCTTGAAGTCTTCTTCGTACTCCTTCAGAATACAGTGCGTACTTGCCGGAGCGGCGAGAAACCAACAATATGCAGATTTGGGAAACGGATGTGCACGCAAAATTCAACTTCTGGAACAAGAATAAAGTCCAGAAAAGAACTAACAGAACTTTCAGCTGAAGTTTACATCTGGTTTAGGCTAAGAATAAAGAAGAAGATGATGGTGTTCATTGTTTAGGTTAAGGTTTGGGTTTTTACAACTGATCAACATCATGGCACACGGGTGGTAACCACTAAGTGCTCCGCTCTACTTCTAACTCACGTCTAAGTCCAAAGAAACTCAACGCAGTGCACGAGCTCCGTAGCACCGGCGAGAATCCTGAAATACTTTGGGTAGATTTTTAAACTCAAAATTTGATGTTTTTGTACAGCCTATTATGAAGGAAATACTAGCCCAGTAAACAACACCACCCTAAAAGTCGTAAGGTACAATAAAGGAACACCAAACAACAGTTAACTTTACCACAATGACTCACTGACTGGCGTTTTATTCCACCTAGACGTCACACCGAGCGATAAAAACCCGGTGACACAAAGTGACACCATTCGGATGAGAAACACCCGAGGACAGGTCTCAGAAACCCCATTTAACCTTCATGTTGGGTTATATTAGAGCTCCCGGGAACAGCCAGGATGGAGCTCCAAAATAACGAAAGCGCCATATGTTGCGTTATATTAGAGCCCCCGGTAACAGCCAGGGTGGAACTTTAAAATAGCGAAAAACTGCGTTCCACATGGGGACAAACCAATTGAATTTGATCACAAGGACGCGTCTGCTGGTGTAAATCACAAAGCGATCACGGGAAGAAGATGTTTTCTTATTTTCGTAAAAATCGTATTTGTTATTCGACTATTTTCTTCCCTTATTTACCCATGTTTGATCCTTGTGAAAACACAACAGACGTCGAGTAGACGGCAAAAAGAACTTTCTCTAACCAAATTCCAGGCCTTATTTCCCGTCCCCAAACGACCAGTTCCCGGGACATTCTCAATATCAAGCCCAGGAATAATTGTCCCCCTTAATGTGGGAATTCTATTTCCGGGTGTTTAAGAAAAGACCCGCTCAAGCAATCCGACTCGTCAACTTGTCGACTGCACTTGGCATTCGACGTCTAAACTGGACCTGATGGAAGGACGACAAATCTTTTATGAGTGCTTTCTTTCCTGATAATTTATTTGTGAAAACTCCGAGTCTCTCTTCCCCAGGGGTATTCAATACACGAACAGGCCGACCGAAGTTTGTACTCCATCTTTCTATTTACTCCGATTCTTTTTCCAGTGACTTAAGTTTTTTAAGTTGCTGACCATTTTCGGTTTATCGTTCCTTCTTCTTCTTCTTCTTCTTCTTCTTCTTCTTCTTCTTCCGCGTTCATCCGAAGATGTAAATGCGTTGTGTCCGTTTGAGTTATGAGTTGGATTATCTTCACAGAACTCCAGACACACCTATAGGTGTCTCAGACTCCTCTCTTAAATATTCATCAGCGTCGCGCGGTTAATAGTGCCAGTCCTACGCTGGTTGACATGATTTTCTGTGCGTCCGGTGTGCTTCTCATGCTTGGCTGTGCCGATCTTTATTCCCAATTCTCGTATTCTTAGCAGTGATGTGGACACGTTGCTTCCGAAATCCTATCTCTCTAAGGGCATTGACAATGTCTGCGTGATCCATGGGCCGGCCATCTTCAATTAATGCGACACCTGCGAGTTTAGTAGCTCTTTCATAACCAGCAATACCTTCATAGTCTGGGACAAATATGAAGGTAACTGTACACACAGGATAGTTTTGCAGTGACTCAGTCCACCGTCTACGTAACCAGCATGCCTCGACCCGCCGGATCATGCTGAAAGAACTCCTCAGCACACACACGCAGGAATAGTCCTGTAATTCTAGCCCCATGAAAGCTTGTGTCACCGCCATCACCTCCATCGTCATGCTGCTGGTGGTCATGGAGAAAGCACCGCTGGCTTCTTGAACTGTTCTGCATGAAGAGCGAGCTGTAAATGCCCATGCACTCTTATGTATAACGGACCCGTCTGTGAAGATCAGCACATCTGTCTCATCTGACTTGTCACTGATAAGCGCGCATACCTCGACATTGACAGTAACAGGATTCTGGCCCCAACAACTCCTATCAAGCCTCACGACACAGGATAATGTGAGATTAGACTAGTATCCTTTCCTCACCTGGATGGATATCTGTAAGGCTGCAGACCTTCACGATAACATCCTCTGCCCTACCCAGCCATGCCCCACCCCCCCCCCCCTTTTTTTTTTTAAAAGTCTAGTGATCGTTAACAACATGGCTGCGATATTGACGCCTTTCAGCCGACACATCCTACTTTTGCAGGATTTGTTGACAAGGTTAGACTTCCCATGTTTGTTTTTTGTTTTTGTTTTTCTCTCAATTTCAAATATTTGTTTCCTTTCTTATGCCTTTCTTTGATTTATCAAAGCAGGTTTAATAATAACTATGTGTGGCCAACATTGAGCTGTAAGTGTCAAACATGGACCTTTACTACAACTTATGAGTGCAGAATTGCAACTACAGAGATGAAATTTCTTAGAAGAGCTTGCTGTCTAACAGGAATGGAAAGCAATGGGAAACAAAAAGAAACTCGAAGAAAGTTAGGACTGAAAGTTCATTAAAGAACAACAGATAAGATTGCTTGACCGCGATCGGCTCTAGCTGACGGGCCGTTCTGCTGACGACACCGGGTCGGGCTAACGAGGCAGTAACGCAGCGGTGAATTAGTCATATCTAACGTACAGCTTGAACCAACCCCCGCCCCCCCCCCCTCCCAACTACCCTGAGAGAGCAAGCAAGGGAGAGCGAGAGAGAACAAGAGCGAGAGAGCGAGATCGAGAGATAGAGAGAGAGAGAGCGGTGATGAGAGAGAGAGGGTGCGAGAGGGATAGCGAGAGAGAGTGAGGGCAAGAGAGTGTTAGAGAGAGCAATACAGCGAGGGCGAGAGAGAGCGAGAGAGCGAGAGAGAGAGAGAGAGAGGGCGCGAGAGAAAACACTGTTGGCATAAACACATTGACAAAAGTTCCACAACCAACAGTTTCAGAACCTTTGAACTTGGCCCATGAGATTGCAAGCGCGCATGTCAAACCCACAGAGATCCAAATAACAGTGTGAGTAGTGCGGTGGTATAAAAACTCAACCACAAGAATCTAGTGAACACACAATTTTATTCCGCTCATTAACAAACATGTAGTATAGACCAGAAGTTATCACAGTTTCTAGTTTTAACTAGCTAATTTCAACAGTTTGGAAAAGTTACGTTTTAGTTGTGAGTCAAATCTGCCTCGCAAATACAAGCCCTTGTTTTGTTAAAAATGACAGTATTTATTCACGTAAATTTTGATACTGTAAAATACTAGTTTCACACAAGGAAAATTTATATTTAAATATTACAGTTGTAAATAATAAGTTTTTTTTTTTTTTGGCT
The DNA here is from genome assembly GCA_905116865.2 of Candidula unifasciata. NCBI lineage: Eukaryota > Metazoa > Mollusca > Gastropoda > Stylommatophora > Geomitridae > Candidula > Candidula unifasciata. The sequence goes on along the minus strand of CAJHNH020001280.1, from coordinate 1,207,707 downwards.
GACAATTTTGGAAGATGGATTGAACAGTGACCAACCGGACAACAGTGTAGACATTTTTTTTTTTTTTTTTTTGGTTAATAACCGAATATTTCGAAAGATTATAGACAATAAAAACTTTAGGTAAGTAGGTAAGTTGTACCCCACCAGGACATCACAGAAGCTATAAACACCCGGTGACACGAAGTGCCACCATGTGGACGAGGATCACCCGTGGAGAGGTCCCAGAAACACCTTTCATGCGTTAGGCCATATCTTATGGCTAGGCCCTGGCTATATTCAGGGCCCCCGGCAGAAGCCAAGGTGGTGCTTCAAAATAACAAAAAAAAATTACATACCACAAGGGGACGACTTCAGTGTAGTACTATCAATTCGACTAGCTCAGTTGGTTAAATCTGACTGTGGGGCGACTGAGTGACGAACTCCTTGTGGTCCGGGTTCATGCCCGGGAGTAGGCAGAAAAGCCACATTTCTCCCAGATTTACGGTATCTATCATGGAATCAAGGCTGAAAGGTTGCGATATCCATAGTACCAAGCCCCCTGTGTGGGTTCCGAGGTCCATTGTAGGGGAAAACAAGAATAGACCCACTGCCTCCCCAAAAGCATGTCGTAAAAGTCGACTAATTGGGGAGCTTCCTTTGAAGTCGAAGTGCATCTGCCGGAGAGGCAAGGAACCAACAATCTGTATTTAAGAGAATGAGATCTGTAAAACTGATGCACACGCAACACTCAGGTTCTGAAACAGGACTGCCGTTCAGTAGTGGACGAGCAACCATAACTTTCCGCCAGAGTGTACGCGAAGAAGAAGAAGACATAGTACCAAGCCAAAGGGTTAACAACTCATGGTTTCTGATATTTTCAAAAAATGTACACCAATAGCTTGCTCGATATCTTTTTTGCACAGCAATAGCTTGCTCGATATCTTTTTTGTACAGCAATAGCTTGCTCGATAACTGTTATGTACAGCAATAGCATGCTGGATATCTTTTATGTACATCATAAGCTTGGCGTTGCTGGCGTTTTGGCGGCAAGCCGCCTTGCGTTTATTTTTACAGTGGTATCATGAGCCGACCGTGCATTGGCAATAGCAAACTTCTGAACGTAAAAATTACCCACAAAAACCTAAACCAACCAACACATGATGGAAGTGGTTCTGCAACGTCCTGTAAAGGATAGCAGCTAACTTTATATCGTTTTGTCTCCTACCTTAAGGAGACATAAAGGTACTCTTCCCTTTTTTTTCGCGTTTAGCTACTGTTAACTCCTGCTGAAACTTCCGGTTATTCGTCCATTTGGGGCCTTTAGCCTTGTTGCAGAACTTGAATTTTGCGTGCACATCCGTTTTACACACATAGTTTGTTTCCAGATTGTTTTGTTCCTTGCAATCCGAATTCTAAGGAAACCCCTAAGCAGTCCACTCTTACGACATGCTTGTTAGGGAGGCAGTGGGTATATCCCCCCCCCCACACACACACACACACACACACACACACACACACACACACACACAATGCAGCCCAGTAACACACACGGTGAGTAAAAGTACTGATCTTTTTCTTTCACATTCACCGGCTGTAAACTCTAGCGGAAAGGTCTGGTTGTTCGCCCCCCTCTGGCTTTTAGTCATGTTCCCGAACCTAAGTGTTGCTTGCACATCCGTTTCACATTCTGACTTATTTTAATGCAGCTAGTAGGTTTCTTGCCTCCGCTTGTAATACTGTAAAAAGTGACACAAATACACACTTGTTACTGTATTTTATTGTCTTATTTCTTTTCATCTTTGTTATTTTGTTTTCAAGATAGAGGGGGACGATGAAAGCCGCTGTTCTGATTGGTAATTTCATGAGCTGGGTGACATTTCTAGTGTGTCAATCATCAGCTGTCGATCAGTACCAGATCTATCTGGATCCCAGAGGTCACTATCGCTTCCAGTGGACGGTGGATTACAGCCAACAAATGATAGATGTCAGACTGACCGCCAAGGTAGGAACTAGATTTGTATAGTTAGACAAACGCTTCCAGTGGACGGTGGATTACAGCCAACAAATGATAGATGTCAGACTGACCGCCAAGGTAGGAACTATATTTGTATAGTTAGACAAACGCTTCCAGTGGACGGTGGATTGCAGCCAACAAATGATAGATGTTAGACTGACCGCCAAGGTAGGAACTATATTTGTATAGGTAGACAAACGCTTCCAGTGGACGGTGGATTACAGCCAACAAATGATAGATGTTAGACTGACCGCCAAGGTAGGAACTAGATTTGTATAGGTAGACAAACGCTTCCAGTGGACGGTGGATTACAGCCAACAAATGATAGATGTTAGACTGACCGCCAAGGTAGGAACTAGATTTGTATAGGTAGACAAACGCTTCCAGTGGACGGTGGATTACAGCCAACAAATGATAGATGTTAGACTGACCGCCAAGGTAGGAACTATATTTGTATAGGTAGACAAACGCTTCCAGTGGACGGTGGATTACAGCCAACAAATGATAGGTGTCAGACTAACCGCCAAGG
>CAJHNH020001280.1:1187685-1200185 GCA_905116865.2 Candidula unifasciata | reverse complement strand
ACCTCATCCATTTTACGGTCTTCATCTTACCTCATCACTGCAATGAAGGAGAAGGTCAGTCCATGACTGGTGAATTTGGTTGCAGCTGTCCTGTATTCACGTCGGGTTGCTCTCCAACTGGGCTCATGGACCTCAGACTATGCAGTTTTGCCCAGGATTGCCACAGGGATCCGCCATCTCGCCTGTGCTCTTTAACGTGTATGCTAGCAAAATTGCAAGCCTAGAAGCACAAGGAGTTGGAAGGATACTGACTTTTGCAAAAGCTGTACTTGCATATAGGCTGGGGGGAGAGAGGGAACAAACAGCCCGGGAGCTACAAGCGACAGTAGACAAAGTGACTTAGTGGTGTACAGAAATGGCGCCTGTCGTCCACCCGGAAAAAGCGTCTGTTTTCTGGTGTTCTCTAGACAACATGATCGTTAAAACTAATGTCCCAAGTCTCACGACAGATTGTAGAGAGAGAGCAAACTGAGGTATCTGTCAATTACATTTGACAGGAGCCCTTCCTTTAAGGACCATGTGGAGTGTGTTGTGACAAGGTGCCAAAAAGGACTCAGTGCACTTAAAACTATCGCTGCAATTGACATAGAGGTGAGAATTTTTTTCACACTATATCAGCACCTGATCCTGTCAGTGGTTGATTATGGCTTACCGCCTTAAAAAGTCAGATGGACAAACTAGAGCGCATACAGAACGCAGCTATGCGGTTCATTCTGAATTGCATCAGACACCCCGGGTGTGTGTATGCGATACGTCCTTGGTTTGCCGACAGTTGCAGGTAGGCACAAGGTGCTGCAGGCGAAGTCATATCTCAGGCAGACACCCTTTGCAAGTAGCTCTGGTCGCAGTAAAGGGTCAGCGGCTGATAAGAGGGAAGTCATGGATGGCACAGGCAGAAGACACAGTCAGACAGGTTTGCATCCTTGAGAATATTAGGCGAGGAGAGGAGTGGGTCAAGGTGCCATCTGAACAGTCAGACTTGTGTAGGGTCATAATCATATTGAGCCGAGAATGCAGATACTGGCCAGCAGGTGCCACGAAGGTGAAAATTCAGCATTTAATTCAAGATAATGTTCGCTCAGAGGATTTAATCATTCACACAGACGTTTCAGTGTCAAGAGGCAAAAAAAGTGCATGGAGTTTCTTAGCAAAAGTTAATGGTCGACGTTTTGTGCAGGAGAGCCTAGCATATGATACCACAACATCCAGCTTAAGAATGGAGTTGGAGGCGGTCACTGCAGCATTCAGCTGGTTAGAATACGCGACACACACACACACACACACACACACGTCGTGATTGTAACTGACTCAGAAATCACGCTGAGGTAGGTCAGGACAGGCATGCTTTGTGCAGAGTGGCATGCTTCACTGCGGAGAACACGGGTGAGGGGTTATGTCTGGATTTTTTTCTCCAGGTCACACCGGCGTGTTGGGAAATGAACAGGCGGACAGACTGGCTGGCTCTACACAATTTGGTGGAATACTGTTGTATGATAAGACAGGCGTGCTTAGTGCCTGGTGGGAAAGCGTGTACAAGGAGAAGATGAATAGCCATAGTCTAGCGAGACTGATGCAGCGGGGAGTGACAGGGGGTTTCTGGCCAATGCTCAAGGCTCAGAGGAAAGGCAAGACGGACGTTCAATCAGAATGCTGCTGGTACCTTTAGTATTGGAATTTTGCACAGGCTGCTGAAAATGGGGACGGAGCGCTTATGGGAATGCTGTGAGGTCGATTTTTAAATCAAATCTTACGTCATCCATCTTACCGTTTGCATTTTACTTCACCTATCTTACTGTTTCTATTTTACCATACCCATCTTACCGTTTCTATTTTACCTTATCCATCTTACCGTTTGCATTTTACTTCACCCATCTTACCGTTTCTATTTTACCCTACCCATCTTACCGTTTCTATTTTACCTTATCCATCTTACCGTTTCTATTTTACCTTATCCATCTTACCGTATTTATTTTACCTTATCCATCTTGCCGTTTCTATTATACCTTATCAATCTTACCGTTTCTGTTTTACCTTATCCATCTTACCGTTTCTATTTTACCTTATCCATCTTACCGTTTCTATTTTACCATATCCACCTTACCGTTTCTATTTTACCATATCCATCTTACCATTTCTATTTTACCTTATCCATCTTACCGTTTCTATTTTACCATATCAATCTAACCGTTTCTATTTTATCTTATCCATCTTACCGTTTCTATTTTACCTTATCCATCTTACCGTTTCTATTTTACCTTGTCCATCTTACCCTATCCATCTTACCTTATCCATCTTACCGTTTCCATCTTACTTTACAAGTTTAACCGTCTCCATCTTGCCTTATCCATCTTACTTTATCAGTATTACCATCTTGCCTTATCCATCTTACCTCATCAGTATTACCGTTTCCATCTTACCTTATCCATCTTACCTCATCAGTATTACCGTTTCCATCTTACCTTATCCATTTTACGGCATTTATCTTACGTATATGGGCTCAAGGCCTATGGCAGCCACTGAACAATGCGGGAATGAGAATTGATTTTTACGGTGCGGAGAGAATGGTCGAAAATGGGGGGGGGTGTGACCAGGGCATCATGCTGATGTCCAACACTCAGAGGAAAGGCAAGACGGTCATATAAACAACTAGACTACTGCTGGTAGCATCGGAATTGAAACTATACTGACTGCTGAAGATAAGGATGGAGCGCTTATGCGAATATCCTAAGTGATGTGATGGCTTCTTGGCTCCAGTCGACTTACCAGTCTTACCCCGGTCATCTCACCTTATTACCCTTAAGCGTGATGCTTTAACCTTAGTCTTAGTCGATTACCATCGTATCTTATCAATCTTACGTTACCTGAACACCAGTCAGTCGCCATTGTGAAAACTGTAGGCGAACTACTGCAACACGGACGACGTCACAAATAAATCATTTTTTTTTTAAATGTAATAAAAAGACATTGTATTGACTGGCATTCATAGAAAGAAGTCGAAAGCATTAGAACACACTAGACAACATAACAATCGAGAGCTATAGTTTCCGTGCCGGGAATCGAACCTGTCACCTCCAAATGGCTTGTGCACCTTGCTTTGGAAACAAGTAGACTAAGAACATGGTCAGCTAGGCACCCCCAACAATTTTAAATCCAAAACTATGGAATACGGTCAGAATTCATCTAAAACCACTGAAATGGCAACATAGGTTACAGAAATGTGTATCAACGAAACATAGCTCGAATAGGCATGTTATAACTACAGTATATATTTTATTTATCCAAAGAATGGGACCACCCATGTGATTTTCGTTGAGTCGGATTCCTCTTCTGGTTTGCCTTTTGGTACTGACGTCACACAGTTACGTCATGGAGTTCAGAGAACACAGATTCTGAAACCAGAGATTGCTAGCGTTGATGTCCCTGCAGATACTTGGACCTTCGACGTCAAACTACCAGAGGTGAAGTGCAGCTTCGGTTTTTTAACAGCAGTGTTTGTTTATACAAGTTACATTTTTAGTAATTGTCCTTTTGAGCCATTTATGCAATAACTGACTCACAAAGAGAACTGACTACCCACATCAAAAAGAGACAGTCTACATTCTTTGGTCATGTGATGAGAAGAAGTAACCTTGAGTACATCGTGACAGTAGGAAAGCTGGAGGGGAGGAGAGGCAGAGGGAGACCAAGAGAAAAGATGCTCGATAGTTTGACATCATGGCATGGAAGATCATCTGTGTCAGAGTTGATTGCAAGTACACAAGACAAGAAGGTTGTGGATATACATGACTACCAACGCCATATGGCATAGACTTTAAGAAAAAAAACAAAAGGTGTCACGTGTAGAGTGACCTTATTATTTTGAGCTGAGAACGGGACATTCCATGCAGGCTAGTTTAACCAACCCCAACCCCACCTCCTTTTATATTTCATTGGGATGAGAGAGTTTATACTCGCTTGACAATTGTATTAAAACGCGAACCATTGTCGTCCATGAAATGAACAAAACAATATGCTCTTTAACTACTGGGGGAAAACATGATACATTGAAAAAAAGTATCAAATTTAATCAGGTCTACTGATAAGTGTATCTTCTATTCTCGTGACAATCCCTAGATTTTTATAAAACGGAACGATAGACGTTTTGTTCGAGTACCGACGGGACGGCCGGGACACACCTAAAAACGGAACTGTCCCGGCGAAAACGGCCACCCTTGTCACACAGGGCTCACAGTCAATGTCTCCACTCCACTCACTTTGATATCATTTATGGAATTAGGTTCAGCATTGTTGGCATCTCTCATCGGCGCTGGCATGTGGCTTTCTCTTGGACGAATCGTTTCCTAAACCCTTTTTTTACCCGTATAGAAAAAAAGCAGAAATTCACAGGCAACAGAAACAAGCCATTGAAAAAGGGATTACTTTCCACATGGATAAAAATCACATTAAAACCTAGTCAGGATGCAGAGACAGTAGATCTACAATGGACTAAATAATTGTTGTGGTTAGCGTTCACCAAACTGTAAACCCACCATTTCTGAACTTTGGCTTTGTTCCAGGAACTGCGTTTTGCGTGTGCATCCGTTTTACAGATCTTGATTATTTGTATGCAAACTTTCAGTTCCTTGCATCTCAGGCAGATGCCCTCGGACTTTAAAGAAGGCCCACAGTTAGTCGACTCTTACAACATGCTAGTTGGGGAGGCAGTGGGTCTAGTCTTGTTTTCCAAACAATGGGAGAGGACCAATTAATTAAATTAGAGGACCAAGCGTGTGTCGCCGTGGCGTATGCGGCTAGACGCCCGCCTGCGGATCGGAAGGTCGTAGGTTCGCGTCCTGACTTTTTTTTTCAAAAATGACCTTGACTCCCAAGTCGACCCAGTCTTAAGTGAGTACCAGATGCAGTCCTGTGAAGTAAAGGCGGCAGGCATGATGCTGACTACATCACCCACCGAGTGCCGATTGGTCTATAAAAATATAGGTCTAGTTCTATGTTCCCGGCTAAAGGCGTGGAAAAGGGACCTTTTTATACAGGTAACTGGGAAATGGCTGTGTTTGTACATGTATGCGTTTGTGTGTGTGCGTGCGTGCGCGTACGTACGTGCTTGTGTATATGTTTCTGTGGGGGGTGTGTTTATGTGTATGTGTCCCTTTGTTAGTCTTTAGTCAAAGTTGTAACATCTTTGCAGACGGATCCCCCCCCCCCCCTCATAACTGCTCCGTTTGTGTGCCAGTGGAAATCACATAAAGTGTCCTTCCCTGTCCCATCTGAAAACTAGGTAAAAACTTCTCAATCAGTCAGTGATTCAGTGAGTGAGTCAATGAGTGGGTGAATTAGTTAATCAGTAATAAGTGAGTGAGTGAGTGAGTGAGTGAGTGAGTGAGTGAGTGAGTGAGTGAGTGAGTGAGTGAGTGAGTGAGTGAGTGAGTGAGTGAGTGAGTGAGTGAGTGAGTGAGTGAGTGAGTGAGTGAGTGAGTGAGTCAGTCAGTGAGTCAGTGAGTCAGTGAGTCAGTGAGTGAGTCAGTCAGTCAGTCAGTCAGTCAGTCAATCAGTCAAATAGTGGGTGAATTAGTTAATCAGTAATAAATGAATAAGTGAATGAGTGAGTGAGTCAGTGAGTCAGTCAGTCATTCGGTGTGTGAGTTAGTGAGTGAGTGGGTGAGTCAGTGAGTGAGTGAAAGAGTGAGTGAGTGAGTGAGTGAGTGAGTGAGTGAGTGAGTGAGTGAGTGAGTGAGTGAGTGAGTGAGTGAGTGAGTGAGTGAGTGAGTGAGTGAGTGAGTGAGTGAGTGAGTGAGTGCGTGAGAAGGAGAATTATGCCCTAAGCCTGTAACAACATTCTCTGCAACCTCTGTTTCCACCGCCAGTACGAGGGGATTATCACAGAAGGAAATCACGACCTGGTCCATCACATGGAAGTGTTTCACTGCGAAGTCAGCCCACGTAAGTTCTCTTTCAGACTGACATATTCTCCTTCTAGTCCGTGCCGGTGTGGCCTTGGTAGTCCTGTCTATCCACGGTCGTCTGTTTCATGTGCTTTCAGTCAGTTCTGACGCAGACAATCTTCCATGCCACGATGTCAAACTGTAAAGCTTATTTTCTATCGATTACCCTCTGCTTCTTTTCCGCTCCTACTTTTCTACTGTCACGCTGTTCTCTAGCTTTCTCCTTCTCACGTCATGACCATCACGGGTGAAGAGCGATTTCTGGATTTTTTTCTCCGGTAATGCCGACGTGTTGAGAACAGGCGGACAGACTAGCTGGCTCTGCACAACCTGGTGGGAATATTGATGCACAATAAGGCAGACGTGGTTAAAGCCTTATGGGACATGTATACAATTCAACAGCAACTGAGCATCAGTCTGGTGAGAGTTATGCAGCGAGCAGTAAGGAGATCTGGCCGATACTAGACGCTCAGATGAAACCTGCCACTGGCCTCATAGGTATCGGAACACTGCGATGGCTGTTGAAGATGGGGACGGAGCACTTCTAGTAATGCTCCGAGTGCTGTGATGTCGGTTTTCGAATCAACTCAACTCAACGACATGACCAAAGAATGTCAGTTTGCCTCCTGCTGATATAGACAATAAGTTCTCTTAGTGAGTCAGTGTCTCTCTAGACATCTTTGTTACTCTTTTATCTGTCCAGGGTAATCCTATTATTCGTCTATACAACCAAATCTTCACAGCTTGCAAATAATTGTTCACTTATCACGCAACTGTCGATGATTTCCTTTCGTATATCGGGATAGGATATATACAGCTATTGATAATTCTCTTTCTCGTCTCAACTGACTAAGAAAGATTGCATAGAATATTCTTCATTTTGTAAACTGATGCCTTTGTTTGGCGATTCTGCTTGCAACTGTATATTACATCTTCCATCTGCTGTTATAAATGTGCTGTTATCAAGGTGTTGTTACCAGTGTGTTGTTATCAGGGTGATGTCATCAGGGTGCTGTTAACAGGGTGCTGTTTTCATGATGCTGTTATCAGAGTGCTGTTATCAGGGGGTGCTGTTGTCGGGGTATTGTTATCTAGCGCCGTTATCAGAGGTGATTTTGTCAGGGTATGTTATCAGGGTATTGTTACCATGGTGCTGTTAGCAGGGTGCTGTTATCAGGGTGCTGTTATCAGGGTGCTGTTATAAGACTGACTGGCTGTTTTTTCCCTCCCGGCCGCTGCTGAAGGTTTCTTCCCGAGGTTCACTAGGAAGAAAACATCCGATAGTCCTCTGTAAGGACTCGAAGGGAACAAAGCAAGAAAACTGTAGATAGAGAAGTCTGGCGATCTCTCTAGCAAACTTCCACACCCCAAGGTAGAAGAGGAGCGACTGTTTTTTAATTTGATTTTCAAATTTTAAAAAACTATACGGAAACAATTACTTTTTCAGTCCTTAAATAAAAACTGATAGGATGATAAATGATGCAGCCTAAACCGGGGAACCCTATTTCCGTTTATTAATACCTTTTTTTTTTTTTTTTTCTCTCTTATTTTTTTTGTCCTTGACTTGAAATAGATTATGAACATCCGCAATGTTGTCTCTGGGATGAACTTCACAGTCTGTTGTAGTTCAATCAGCGACCCGTAAAGTTGATTAATTACAATTCTACAAGTTTTGTGAGCGCTGGTTCTCCTTTTCTGTCTCGACTTCCTCAAGTTATTTTATCGAAGTTTTAGTTGAGGAGGCGTGGTTGGCGGGGAGGGGGTAAGGTACATGTGTGTGCTCTTTCAAATGCGTAGTAAAAGTTTTCCTAATTTCTTTAAGGCTATTATTAGCGTCGTCGTTCTATGTCTTGCTTGGTCTTCCCCTTGCCATATGCCATTATATCATGGACCAAGCTGATATAATGAATCCTTTCAAAGAAGTCAGACGTTTGCGAGAACCAGGTGATGACTGTGAATCTGCAGCCATAGCCAGACGGCAAGAAGAGCATGTTAAAAGGGGTTGTGGTCGGACAACAGCACTATGCTGGAAAGAAGAACAATAAGCCAACACACGACTGGTGTCATCAGCCGCTACAAGCCGCAGGAGTTACCGAGGAGGCGATCCGAGCGCTTATAGACTGAATAGTCTTATGTGAAGTGAAGATAATCTGTCGATTAACTAACTAGGTATCTAATTAACATGCCATTATATTTCTTCAGGGTGGCTCCTTGTGGCAGCTGATACCATGACATTTCCGTCAGGTCATTTACAATCTCATCATTTGCCAGAGCCGGGCGCTGAACTGAAAAACATTACTTAGTGTCTCCGTCTGGGTTCGATGTCCCATTCGTGGGCGGGGGGGGGGGAGAAAATGGGGGTATGGGGAAACCCACTTTGCCTTAACAAGAATACCGTAAGCCAGTGATTCTGAAACTGTGAACCGTGGCGCCCCTGGGAGCCGCTACCTCTTCACAGGGTTGCCGCGAAATATTTGAAAGTACACGATGCGCCGTGGAAACAAGTGTTTTGAAGGGGAAAAAAGGCGCTGCGGCTGAGAAAAGTTTGGGAAGCACTGCTATAGCCATAATTATGGATTCCTGAATTGGTTGTGTTGGGCCGAAAGAGGGAGTTATCGCGGACAAGCTTTAAACAAAGTGCTAACCACCCCGTTAAGGGCAAGCAAATAAGCAGCAGAAGTGAAGGGTCTCAGCTCCGCACCTTGAGATAAATAAGTATATGATGCTAGTTTAAGTTGTAGTTTAACAACTAAAAATACAACGTAAAAGCCATTGACGTTTCTGTCTACAGTTAAAACTCTTATTAACTCTTTGAAACTTTGAATAAAGTGATTGTTATTCTACCTGATCTTGTCAATTATGCTTAGAATTTTTATTTTTTGTCTTTTTAAAATGAAATTTTTTTTTTTTTTTTTAACGATGTGTGGGAGTGGGAGTCTGGCGATATATTCAAGGGGCGCTAACAACTAATGATCTAGACACTGATAAATACTTACTCAATTTTAATGTTTTAGGTCATCGTCTGCCATCCTACAGCGGACCGGGAATGTCCGAAGGTCAACCGGAAGGTCTTGATGTCTGTAGGAGAGTTATCGGTGCTTGGGCCATGGGCGCACGGGTAAACTATCAACTCGTTTTGTTCCAAAAATTCAGCTAAGCGGTTGCCGGTATATCATCATCATTATCATCATCATAAAAGTAAATCACCTTTTTCCACACCTTCCAAAAAAAAAAAAAAAAAACACAAAGTCTAACTACGTCAGAACCTGAACACACGACCTTCAGATCCGCAGATAAGCGTGTAGCCGCGGCGACACGACGGCTGCTGTAGGAAAAACTGCGTACTGCTGCGTACCGCCAGAGAAAAGCCTTTATCGACACGATCATCTTCATCGTCACCACATTCATTGATGTGTGTTCTTAAAACCTTTGTTAGCACACTTTATGATTGATGTAACAAGCCAGTGTTCTCGTCCTCTTCCCAAAGGCGATGATTTACCCAGAAGAAGCTGGTGTTCCTGTAGGAGGTCGTGACTGGTCGAGGGTTGCCTTGTTGGAAGTCCACTTCAACAATCCAAGGAAGGCCACAGGTCAGAAACCGTTAGATGCTAGACATATCCACCTATTTGCTTTACCGTTAGATAGAACCATTTTTAGAGGGCTGCCTGGTCTCGAGGCATTATATCCGCCTCGAGTGCTAGAGGTTCCGGGTTCAATCCCCGGTAAGTGCTATGATTTTTTTTCACGTGGACTTCTAGTAATTCCCCCTTGTATCTGGCTAGTGAGATCGGACGCCCGTGTGCATTGTAGCGCACGTAAAAAAAATCCCTTGTCAGTTGGAAGTCGAAAAGAGTAGCCTAACGGCGCTGTCCGGGCAAAATTAGGAGTTTAAAATCTACCCAAAGTATTTCAGGATCCTCGCCGGTGCCACGGAGCCTGTGCACTGTGCTGAGTTTCTTCGGACTCAGACTTGAGTTAGAAGAAAAGAACGAAGCAGTTATGGGTTAATACCTGTGTGTCATGATGTTGATCTGTTTTTCAAACCTCAAAACAAAATTTTTGTTCCGCAATCACTCTATCTGGTTGGATTCAGAAACCATGAGAACCAACATTCTGTCACTTTTAAGTGAACAGCGAACAGGCCAGAAAAAAAAAGAAAAAACCGTCGAACAAGCACTTCATTTACAGACACTCTGCCCTGCCCTCTTGCCCTAGACTCTACGAGGCACGTGCTAGATTTATAAGTCACCTCCCCACTCACAAACTTTTAACTGCAGTTTCATGATAGATGAAAGAAAGAGTGGTTCCCATCACTTGTGATGGACGAACGAACGAACAAACTACTACGTACAAAAAGCCTTCAGTCAGCAACTATCAGTAAAGTATTACATGCAAAAAACGTTATCTCTAATGATAAAACTTACCTAACATACACATTTGTCTTCTCTATAGCAACAGACAGATGTGAGTAGTGGACTATCTCCCAGTCCATAAGAAAGAAAATAGGGGCTTTTGAGCTGAAATGCTGTAGAAAGATTCTCAGAATACCATTGACAAGGAAGAGAAGAAATACTACCAGTTCAAAAGATCTGAACATCAAAGAAGATTGGCTAATAAACAGCATCTTTCCTCGGAAGCTGAAATAATATTTTGGTCATATAAAGCGCAATGAGGGATTGGACAGAATAATAGCAGAAGGTATAGTTCCATGAAGGAGCAGCAGGGGCCGACCAACACGAAGATGGGCACATGATATAAGTGACTCCTTGAATGTAAAAGTACACAAGTCGTGAGAGATGACGAGAGACCGAGTTTGTTTCAGGCAGACCGTGCTGAGAGCGACGTTCTGCAAAGGACCTGCTACATGATGATGATGACACACACAAAAGAAACGTATAGGGGTACCTTACCTGTTTATTTTGTCTTATTATTATACCCTATGGTGTAGTGGTACCTAACAAATGTGTTTTACCTTTTCTCTGCTACCATGAGATGTCGAGTTGCATTGAGCTGAGTAAAGAACAGACATCAAAGCAATCGGAACATTCCCATAAGCGCTCCGTCATCTTCAGCAGCCAACGCAGACTTCCAGTTCCGATGGCAGCAGCTGCAGTCTTGAATGTGTGTCTGCCTCATCTTTCTCCTGAGTGTTGAGTTTCGCTCAGGTTCCCTGGTCGTTCCCCCACTGCACCATTCTCTTCAGACAGCGCCGATTGTTGGTGCCTCCTCACGGTTTGACTCTCTCCCAACGGGCTTAGAAAACATCTAGTTTGTTATGCATCGGTTTACCACCTCGCGGTGCAGAACCAGCTAGTCAGTCTATCTGTTCGTTTCCCGGCACATTTGTATACCTTGGAGAAAACATCGAAGGGACGCTATCTACCCGGGATCTCTGAAGCGATGCTTGCCACTCTACATTTCTCAGTATGCTTGGGAATTAAGATCGGCACAGCAAAAAACGAGACGCACACCGGACACGTCAGAAGACTTGTTAATCAACATAGAACTGGTACTATTAGCCATCGGACGTTGGGGTTCATACTGAGGGGAGGATCTGAGCACCTATGGACATGTCCGGAGTGCAATGATGATAACCCAACTAACTAACTAACTAACTAATTTCTCAGTATGCTTTACGAATCAGTTTTAGTCACTATATGCTCAGCTGGTTCTTAAGCCAGGCGAACGCTGCATTATAATAGGTGATTACAATAAGATACAAGGAAGTAGAGATACCTCACTCTTGTTCTATCTTTCGTCTTCTACACCTTGTGACAGTTCACTTCCATTTCTTGCAGGTCGCTTGGACAGCTCTGGTATTCGCTTCTACGTGACGTCACACTTGAGGAACTACGATGCCGGTATCATGGAGCTAGGCCTAGAGTACACCAACAAAATGGCCATCCCTCCGCGACAAAAACGGTTCCAGCTTCGCGGCTACTGCACGCATGAGTGCACACAAGTTGTGAGAAATCAGTTAGCTTTTTGGCGTCCTAACTGTTTAATGTTTATGTTGCGATTGCAGTGGTTCGGTTTAAGATGCAGGTGTAGTTCATTGGCAATGAGAGAGAGAGAGAGAGAGAGAGAGAGAGAGAGAGAGAGAGAGAGAGAGAGAGAAAGAGAGAATGAGAAAAAAATGTTTGTATAACTTTTTCAACCATTCATCATCGGCAACTTGGTCGCCCATTCGTCGTCGGTGAGGCCAGTATTTTGGTCTGCCTCACTTGATCACATCTACACTGTCTGTCTAGAGTCTTTTTCAGGGCTTCTATTGGCTAGCAGTGTTAAGTCATTTTATATGGCGCTCATAAACCTAGTCACAGTTATAACCAAAACCTCCCCCCCCCCCCCCCCCCCCCACTTTGCCTGGGGGATGATGGTTAAACGTGACGATTTTTTTTTTGTCTCGCAAAGCAAGGCAAGGTTTCAACCCTTTCATCTCTTTTTCTCTTGTATACACACCGTCTTCGCCTTTCTCCCTCTTTTCGACTTTCGACATGTCTGACTGTGTGTGCATCTCTTTTCGTGATACATTTACACTGATATACAGACGTTGGGACA